>PVJO010002081.1:0-152810 GCA_004026905.1 Hystrix cristata | reverse complement strand
CCCCCCCCCCCCCCCCCCCCCCCCCGCGCTCTCCCTTCTGCCTAGCACGCTTGCCCCCTGCTCCCTAGTCTCCCAGGCCTTTTCAGATTCCTAACTGCAGCATCAGCTAGTTATTTTACCCACCTGGCCAATCCAGTCTCCCTTTTGTTACTTAAATACACTTTCCCAATGCCCTAAAATTCGCTCCTGCAATTCATTGCCTGCGCGAATAAAGAACCTGGAGATATATTTCTGAATCCCCCTTCCCATCCGACAACACTTTGAGAACAGAGCATTTTTTTTTTTAACTAGTCAGAAGGTCAAAGAAGGCTGTTCTGCAGAGGTAAATGGTTGAGCACATGAATATGTGAGTGGTAAGGAGAGGTTTATGCAAGTTGGCAATTTAGGAGGTCAAATAATTTAGGAAAGAGAAACACATTAGTTTAGAGGTTCAGACTAAAGTGGCTGTAGTGACAAAAAAGTGAAACTTGTATATGAGAAATAGTTTAAGAATAAAGGCAGTAGCATTTGTCAATATTTGGATTGGAGATATTATATTTGGGAGCAACATAGTTTCCTCTAGTGTCCAGCTTGTTGGTACTATTATTCACTGAAATGGAAATTCTGAAGGAAGACCGTGTTTGGGAGAGAAGACCACAGGTTTCAGTTTTGGTATGTTGAGCTTGAGACGCCTCTGAGATGTCCAAGAGAAAATCCTGAGTCTGGACTTCAAGAATAGAATGGAGACACACCATCAGAGTCACTTACTTTTGATGCTAACTGAAGCCAGCTATGTGAATAAAATTAGGGTGGTGCTTGGGAGCCAACAGAATGGGTCTAGACTTTACTGTTTCAGAACTTCCAACTTGACCATTTTTTGAAGGAGAACTACTTTAATGCTAAGATTTAGATAACATACATATTAAAACAAATTGATTTATTTTTCCATTTTCATATAATCCCTTTTCAAAAAAGATTCAGTTTTTTTCTGATTCATGAGTTAAAAACTTACTTCTAATAGCAACTGCAACACAATGATCTTAAGCATCGGCTTCTAATTCATTTATTTATTCAGTCAGAATGTTTATGAAGCAGATAACATGGGTTAGATTGTATGGAAAAGTAAAGATAGAGAAGTCTTGTTTAAATGGTCAGCCTTAGGCTTGTTTGACACCAACCTGTCCAGGACCATTGGACATGTCCGAAAAGAATATAAATAAAAAGTGTTATATACTGGGGAGACTGGCCCTCTGAGAATTCTGATGAGGCAGGAAGGTAGGGTGTGTGCAAAGCTGGAAGTAAGCGTTACTAGATTTCAAGATACATGCACCAAATAATTCCCAAGGTCCCACATGCGGACTTCTTGTGGGTTTCCCGTGTTGCACGGGAGAAATAAAGAGATGGGACACTATGAGGAGCTCGCTTTTGTGTCCCTTCGTGATGGCCTGCCCTGTGTATCCCAGACCCAGGGTATACTTTTATTTTTGCTTTTAAATTTTCCTCTTTTTTGTTCAGCCCAAGTTCACTCTGCAGAGCCAGTTTCTCCCTTATTCTCCACCCACAATTTTTCAAATAATCTTTTCAAATAAACTTTATCAAATAAACTTTTTCAAAAAAGCTTGTCTTGTTCAGTTCTTTGTTCAAAATGAGAAGGACCTGGAACCAAGAGGGAAGCAGCCCCCCAAACCTGGTAATATTTAGTTGGTAAGCTATTTTTTTTTTAATTTTAATGGTACATTTTAGATACACATAGGATAACATTCATCATAGGGGATTTGTACCTGTACGTGATACAACTTGCTGCTTCTTTTTTTCCGTTTTCCTCCCTTCCCTTCACCCCCTCCTCCCTCCTTATTTACGAAAGCTTTGTTTCCATTTTTTTCCTTCTATTTCTTATTTCTCTTGTCCCTCCATTCCTTTCCCCCTCCCCCATCTTTGTTCCCCTTCCCATTCGAAGGTAAGCTATTTTTTTTCTTTTTTGGGGGGTGGTGATAGGGATTGAACTCAGGGCCTTGCAGTTGCTAGGCAAGTGCTGTGCCACTTCAGCTAAATCTCCAAACCCCATTTCTAAAAGGAGCAACCTGATAACGCTAAGATTATGCCATAATTTGGAAGACAATGCAGTTGTTTTAAAACTGAGTGTTGTGTAAATTTAACTTCTCGAATTAGGAGAGGATTCTCAATACTTTTTCAAAAATTACCAGTATTATTCTCCAGTGCTTTTTTTTTTACCTTAACCTATTAGTTTAACTGACTGCCCTTTCTTTTCGAGATAACTGGCTTTAAACTACAGCCAGCACTAAAAAATTATCCACAGTATTGAAATGCATTCTGTAGAAGTGACTGGAATTGGTGTTTTGCTTCCACAGCTCTTGTGAGCCTGGAAGCTCCCAAAGTCAGGATCCAGTTCTGAATGTCAGTGAAGACATTACCATTCTCCGGAGCAGAAATGGAGGCTGATATTCTTGAAGTTGGGTAGAGAGAGGTACTCACACAAGAGCCACCTGAAGATCAAATGAAAATACACTCGTATCTTTGTGCTAGATCACTAACGAGCTGGTTTTGTTTTCTTTCTTTTTCCTGGAAAGTACCTCCTGCCTGGAATTATGTACCTGATGTAGTAATGAGGTTATATGATTTCACACGCTGAAAAAATGTCTAAATATAAGAACAATATGACTTTGAACTTACACTGCACTCTTCATCCAAGGACTTTCATCATTAGCTAATCAAATCTCATAGTTTGGCATTGGCAGTACATCTTTACCTCATTTTACCAAAGGGAATGCTGTTGAGAGGCTAAACATTACTGTGGATCGTTAACACAACAGGAAGCAAAGAGGACAGTGAGACAGAATCCTCTGGCATTTGCAGAATAAAGTAGTTAACCAGGAATGAACTCTGAGGTCACTTACAGGATCAGAGTCAGGATAGTTCACAATGGCTGTCTCACACTGGAAAGCCAGAGCATCCAAACGGCTGCCCAGTGCAAGCAGCTGGAAGCCATAGAACAACAGGGATGTGGGCTACAGTGACAGTTTGAGTCCAGAGTCAGGAAAGCTCCCTGGAGAGTCACTGGTATGAATCTATAGGGAGAGGTTGAAGAAACTGGAGTCTGATTTCTACACATGATGGCAGGCGAAAAGGAACTTTCTAAACACAGGCCAACCCCCTCCTGCTTCCTTTTCCATTCCATCCGGACTCAAGCTTATTGGATGGCACCACCCACAATCAGGATGGGTCTTCCCCACTCTGTTTGCTGGCCTATCTGCCAATCATCTCTGGAAACACCCCACAGACACACCCAGAAGTGTGCTGTGCTAATCTGCTAGACCTCTTAAAGCGGTCAAGTTGACAATCAAGACGACCAACAATCACAAGTACATAATTCAAGACTTTCAGTATCACCACGGGCAATTTTAAAATGTTTTCCTCACTTTCAAAATCTCATTCCCTTAGCGAGTGTCACTTTGTTTCCCCAAACTCCTCCACTTTTAAGCAACCACCAAACTACTTTTTCTTTCTACTGATTTACCTAATCTGAACATTTCATGCAGATTAAATGATGTAATATATAGTCTTTGTGGTTGGCTTCTTTCATTTAACATAGTTATTTTCAAGGTTCATCCATATTGTAGCATATGTCAGCACTTCATTTCCTTTTAGCTGTATAATATTTCATTGCATAGATATGATTTATCCATTCCATATCCATTGTTGATCCATTCATGAATTGATGGATATCTGGGTTGTTTCCATTGGTGGGCTCTCAGGAGTGATATGCTACTATGACTAAACACACACACACACACACACACACACACACACACACACACCTTTTTTCTGTTTCATTATGTTTTCATTTAAGGAGTAAATATACAGAAGTGGGACATAGAACACACATTAACTTTCTGAAGCACTTTTCTACTGTTCCCCAAAGTGGCTGCACCATTTTTTACATTTCTACCATCACTGTATAAGGTTGGCAGTTTCTCCATATCTTTGTCAATATTTATTATTTTTTGACTATATTTTTAAGATTTCAATCAATATGTTTTTACTGAGGAGGTCATATAACATAAAATTAAAATTTTAAAATGGACAACCCAGTAGCATTTAGTAAATTTACAATGTTCTGCAACAAATCACCTCTATCAGGTTCCAAAACATTTTTATTACCCCAAAGAAGACTGTGTACCTATCAAGGAGTTCCTCCCCATTCTCCCCAACCATCAATCCCCTAGCAACCAATAATTTGCTTTCCGGATACGTACACTTGCCTATTGTGGATATTCCATATTTTTATGGACTGAATTGTGTTCTCTCTGGCTCCAAATTCACATGTTGAAGCCCAAAACTCATTGGGGCTGCACCCCAAGACAGGACTACTAAGAAGGCAATTATGGTTAAATGAGGTCATAAAGGTGAAACACTCATCCTGTAAGACTGATGTCCTTGTAAGAAGAGTCACCGAGTCACCAGATCCCATTTGAAGGTGAAGAAAAGAGCCCTCATCAAAAAATGAATTTTTCATCACTTTCACCTTGGAATTCTCAGTTTCCAGAACTGTGAGCAAATACATTTCTGTTGTTTAAGCCACTTAGTTTGTGGTGTGACAGATTGAACAGACTGTAAATGGAATAATAGAATATATGATCTTTATGACTTTCTTCTTCATTTTGCATAATGTTTTCAAGATTCATCCATGTTTTGTCATGTGGTACTGCTTTATTCCTTCCTAAGGCTGAATAATATTCCACCGTATAGATAATCCACATTTTGGGTATCTGTTTCTTCACTGAGGCATACTCTTTTCACCTTTGTAAACAGTGATGTTATGAATATTCATGTGCAAATTTTTGTTTGACCACTTGCCTTCATTCCTTTTGGTACACAACAGCACCTTCTTATGTGCAGGAATTATGTTCTAAGATGCCCAGTGGATGCCTTGAACCAGGTAAAACTGAACCCTATACTATGAATATACTATGTTTTCTCTATCTATACCTTTGGTACTTATAAATACTTATAATAAAGTTTAGTTTATAAATTACCAGGTAAAAGATTAACAATAGTGACTAGTAATTAAATGAATAATTATAGCAATACAGTGTAATAAAAGGTATCTGAAAATTCCCTCTCAAAATATCTCATAGTATATGCTCATCTTTCTTTTTATGATGTTGATGTGGGATGATACAATGCCTCAATGATGAAATGAAGCAAAGTGAATGGCATAGCTCTTGCCATTCAATAGCATTAGGCTACTACATAAGGGTTACTTAAACATAAACATTAGGATACCACAATAGTCAATCTGATAACCAAGATAGCTAATAAGTGACTAATGGGCAGGTAGCATATAAAGCATGGATACAATGGACAAAGGTACGATTCACATGTTGGGCAAGATGGACCAGGACAGCAGGAAAGTTTGTCATGCTACTCATAATAGTATGCAATTTATAACTCATAATTATTTATTCTTTGACTTTTCTATTTATATTTTTGGACTGTATCTGACTGTAGGTAGCTTGAAACCAAGGAAAGTGAAAACAAGGATAAAGGAAACTGTTGTGTATCTAGGAGAAGAATTGCTGGGTTATATGGTAATTCTATGTTTAACCTGTTGCAAACCTTTCAAACTGTTTTCCACAGTGCTGCGCCACTCTCAGTTCCCCCAAGGAATGTATAAAGTTTCCAGTTTCAGCAAAACCTCACCAGCAATGCTATCTTGCCTCTTTTTGATTATAGCTATAATAGACTCGAAGTGCTATCTCATTCTGCAATTTTTAACTTGTATTTCCTTGGCAACTAATGATGTTGAGGACCTTTTCATGCGTTTATTGTTCATTTACATATCTTCTTGAAGAAGTGTCTACTCAGGTTCTTAGCTCATTTTAAAAATTACATTATTGTCTCTTTACTGTTGAGTTCAAAGATTTTTCAAAATTAACTCTGGATACTAGATCTTCATTAGCTGTAAGATTTGCAAATATTTTTCTGTCATTCTGTGGGTTGCCTTTTCATTTATTGATAATGTCCTCAGAATCATAAAAATTTTTAAGTTGAAGATGTTTAGTTTATGTATTTTGCTTAGGATTTTGATGTCATATCTAAGAAACCATTGACTAATTCATAATTATAAGGATTTATGCCTATGATTTTTCTCTAAGCATTTTATAGTTTAGCTCTTACATTTAGATCTTAATTAATATTTAATTGATTTTTCATATGGTGTAAGGTATGAATCAAAATTCATTCTTTTCCATGTGGATATCCACTTATCTTATTTTCTGAAAAGATTACTTTCCCCAAGAATTGTCTTGTTATATTGACTGACTGCTAATTGATAATAATCGTGTTTATTTCTGGACTTTCAATTATATTTCATTGGTCTATATGTCTGTCCTTAAGCCCATACCATACAGTTTGACTAGCATTGTTTTTTAATACATTTTGAAATTGAGATGTGTAAGGCCTACAGTTTTGTTTTTGTTCTAATATGAAAATCTGAATACTAGGATACTGTGGTGGACTGATATGGTCAACTAGTCCAGGAACGCCCAGCTGGACTGAGTTGGTGGGTTCTGGGCGTAGAGGATCCACCTGAAGGTTATTGCCAACACAACATAAAGGAGAACAGGAGCAGAAGATAGTTGCTGGCTGTTTCCCAGGAGAAGCTCTGTTGTGGCTGGTTCTCCCGAAGGGGACTTGCCTGTTCTTGCTGCAGGAGCTCAGGACCTTGCTGTCATAAAGGATGGCTGCCGCTGCTTTGCAGGAACTCCGGTCTTCATCTCTGCTGTGAGCATCATATCCTGGTTCCAGTAAAGATTTCTTCTGCCATTTTCTTCTGTGCAGACACGGATGTACATGAACATTGCCATGGGCTCCCTGCCCTTGATTGGATCTTTTGGGTCTCCAGTGCATAGATAGACATTCTGCACTCTTCCTGCATTTGGCTTATGGGTGACTGTTGTAACTTGTAAATGTCCTGTATTAAATCTGCTCTCTTGGAAACCATTGGCTCTAGAAAGGTAACTAATACAGATGCACTTGTTAATTTCTAATAGTTTTTCTTATTCTTTTCTTTTTTTTGAGACAGTATCTCAATACACAGTTCAGACTGGACTTGAATTCACTATGTAGCTCAGGCTAGCCTCGAACTCATGGGGATACTCTTGCCTCAGCTTCCCGAGTGCTGGGATTATAAATTTCTACTTTAAAGGCAACTGAGTGTTTGATACAGATTTATGTATTTGAATTTGTGTTTCACCACCCGTCCATAATACAGGATGTGTTTCTATTTATTTGTGTCATTTAATTCCTTTCAATGATATGTTGTAGTTTTCAGTCTAGAAGGCTTTCATCTATGTGTTAAATTTCTGGGTATGGTATCTTTTTCTTTTTCTCTTTGGTACTGGGGATTGAATTCAGGGCCTTTACATTGAGCTACAGCCCCAGCCCATTTTTATTTTTTTATGTTGTGATATGGCCTAAGTCACTAAGTTGCCCAGCCGGGGCTTGAATTCTTGATCCTTCTGCCTCTGCTGCCTGAAGTCCTGGGATTACAGGTGCTCACTACTATACCTGGCCTCATGCAATTCTTTGATTGTGGATGGATCTGTCTTCTTAATTTAACTTCTGGATTGCTTCTTGCTAGTATATACAAATAGAATTGATTTGTATATTCATGTTGTATTCAGCAGCCTTATGAAGTCTTTGCTTTCACAGCATTATTTAACTGATGTGGTGAGATAGACATCCTTATCTCTTCTAGATCTATACTTAAGCCCCAATATATTGATTGTGCGAAGAATGCAGAGGTCAAATTCATGTTGCCCTGCTATTCAAAAAGGAATGTGAACATATCTTGTTTCAATCTTTCCTCTGTAAAATGGCATAAAATATTTATTAACTTTCTATTTTGGTATTGGGAAGATAAATTTGAATTTGATGATCCTTTTAAAAATTAAATGTTATGTGAATTTATAATACCAAGGAATGGGGTATGATTAGGAAAATTCATAAGTGGAAGATGAAACCTCAGGTCTCAACCATTTTTCTTTTCTAGATATTAGCATTATTAATAAACAATGATCTTTATTCTTAGATAAGGCAGACTGGGGGCCAGGTGACTTCCTTGGAAGACACACGGAATGTATGCCCCTCTTAGGGACAGTAAATAAATAACTTTCATGCATCTGTTGTTTGAGCCCTTCTGTTTAGGGATTGTGTTTGCTGGCTCTTTTTTTTTTTTCTGTTGCATTCATAAATAAATGAGGATCCCAGTTAAAGTAAAAATGTCTTATAAGAGAATCTCTCCCTTACGCAAATAATTTGTTCCCTATGAAAAATGAAAGGAAAAACAAGGGCCAGAACATTCCTTGTCTTTTGCTGGGGATGTTGCCTGGATATGGCTGCACAGATGAAAGGCTGTGGGGTTGTGCGCACTTCCGCTCCTGCAGTCTCCACGATGGAGGTGTCATTGAGACCCCATTCTGCAGCCCAGAATCTCTTTGTGAAGTGAGTTTCTGCCCTGTAGCTATACTTGTGAGTAGTACTTGAATATGGTCTGACATTGCATTTGATTCCTAGAAAGAGGACGCATTCCCACATTTGACAGGTGCTAAAAAATGTTAATATTTGTAATCACTATAAGTAATTGTGGAGAGTCTTGGAATAAATGCTTTTTAAAGTTATCTTCTTTGGTTTGAAAGTAGTCTTATGATAGGTTTTATTAGTAATCTTGATTTTTACTTGTGGAAATTGCGGTTTAGAGGATATGGAGACATCAATGTGTTCTCCCTCCCACTCCCCAGATTATTTTCCCTCATTCTCTGTTTTTTCGGGGGGCAGTGCTGGGGATTGAACTCAGGGCCTTGTGCTTGTTAGGCAAGCGCTCTACCACTTAAACTAAATCCCCAATCCCTCCTTATTCTGTTAACAGCATCCCTTTTCTTTCTTTCTTTTCTTTTTTTACTTCCGCTCCCCCTTCCCTATTTACAGCAGTTTTATTTACATTTTTCTATTTTTTCCCTTTTTCCCTTTCTTTCCTTTTTCCTTCCTTCTTTTCCCCCTTCTCTCTTTCTAGTTTTCCTCTCTTCTGAATATTATCTTCCTTTTATATAATATCTATTATACCTCTTTGACTTTATGTACACTTACGGGGTTTCTCATATCAGAGAAACAATTCAATCTGTCCTTGTGAGTGTCTGATTTATTTCACTTAAGAGTAGTTTTCAAGGTGCACTCATTTACCTACAAATGTCTCTAGTTTATCATTTTTTATGGTAGAGTAGTACTCCATTGTGTAGACAAACCACATCTTTTTTAGCCATTCATTAGTTGTTGGGCATTTAGGTTGTTTCCTCAACCTAGCTATTACAAATTGTGGTACTATGAATATGGTTGTGCATATATCACTGTGGTATGATGATTTTAATTCTTCTGGGAAGATACCAAGCAGAAGAACAGCTGAGTCAAATGGAATCTGCAGTTGCAGTTATTTGAGGAATCTCCACACTGATTTCCATAATGGTTGGACCAGCCTACATTCCCACCAACAGTGGAGGAGGGTTCCTTTCTCCCTGTGGCCCCACCAGCATTTGTTATTGATTGATTTCTTGATAATAGCTGTTCTTTCTGGAGTGAGATGAAATCTTAGTGTTGTTTTAATTTGCATCTCTCGAATGACCAGTGATGTTGAACACTTTTTCATGTATTTATTTGCTGTTTTTATTTCTTCATCTGAGAAATGCCCATTTCAGATGCCCATTTTTAGATTGGGTCTTTAAATTTGGGGTTTTGATTTTTTTTGAGTTCTTTATATATTCTAGCTGTTAGCTTTTGCACAGCAAAAGAAATCATGAATAGAGTGGCAAGAAAACCCACAGACAGGGTAAAAATTTTTTGCCAGCTGTCCCTCAGACAAAGGTCTAACAACATCTCTTTTTTTTGTGAACGTTCTCTGTGCTCTGCACCCCCTGCTGCCTGTAGCCTTGGTGTAATTATTGTATTTTTCCTCACTCTCTATAGTGTGTGAACAAGACAGGACCGGGAAATGTCCTAGCAGTGATTTTGATTGGTTTCTTATCATTCATGGATTTTACACTCAAGTGCTGAGAGGGAAATTTTTCTTACTTCTAAGGCCGTTAAACGGAAGGATAAACATGTGAACCACAATCCTCTTTCCCTACACAGTGAGGAAATACTGCCTATAAAAGAACAGAATGAGATAAATGTACTGAGATGCAAAGCCAACAGATGGAGGAAAATAATATATATTTTTAAATCTCTAAATCTGAATTCATTTCTAGAGTGGAATAATAACCCCTTTTTGCTTACTTGTTTGCATTGGAGTTCTGTAATTTGCATCTAAGAAAGTAAATCATCTCACCTACAATTATTTATTTTTTGGTGCTGGGGATTGAACTCAGGGCCTTGGGTTTCCTAGGCAAGCACTCTAACCACTCCTGCATCCCCAGCCCCTACAATTACTAAAACTATAAATACTAAACTATAAAACACAAATACTAAAACTCATGTCTAACATGTGAGGAAAAATAAAAATGAATTATTTTCCAAGAGAAAAGAAAGCATATCATTTTCTTTTAGAATAAATCATTATACTAATATGCGTTCTTAGAAGAGTAACTATTTCCTGATAAATATGTTCATCTAACCTAATTGACGTGATAGAGGTGATGACTACCAGTTGGCAGGTAGGACCACGAAGTATGACTAAGATGATTCAGAATTCAGTGTAGATAGTAGAATTTGACAGCAGTATTAGTAAATAATTATACAGTAGTATTTGGCCTGTGCTCCTTGGTCCATGCGTTTTCCATAATGTCAGATACTTGTGACAGCAGCAAATATCAGCTCTATTCCTCAGTACTTTCTTAACCCATGTACACATTACAATGGAATGACTACCATTTCTCATCATATAAAATTCAACGTAATTTTTTATGAGATGGTATTTACAGAAAAGACACACATACAGTTCCCATACATCCACACAGACATTTAGTGCCCATTTTATTCAAGTTCTCAGACATCGCTTAAAATATTTGAATTTAAAGTTACAAAAGACCCACTTGCTGACTGTGATATAATAAAAGTAGAAATTAATAGCTAACATATATGTAACAAAGACTTGGTGGTCAAAGATCATGATCCTACATGGATTTTGAGTGAAACAGAAAATACCAAAATGGCAGTTTCAGAATGGTTGAGAATAAAAATAGTTAAAACACTGTAAATCTAAGCTCACATAATTAAGCTTTTCTTATGTGCAAATTCAGGAACTTAAAATTCCCTTTATCTAATAAACAATGAAAATCAGGGTTCAAAACCCTTAGCTTATGTTGGGGATTTAGCATAGTGGTAGAGTGCTTGCCTAGCGAGCACGAGGCCCTGAGTTCAATCCCCAGCACCAAAAAACCCCCACAAAAAACTCTTAAAAAAAAAAAAACCCTTAGAAAAGGAGCAGCAAAATAACCTGAATGATACAATCAGAAATTAATGGTACTACATACAATTACAGTTAATACACTGGAATATGTGTGTATTTTTGCACAGTGGAATTAATAAATCGAAGGTTCATTCTTTGAGGGGCAATTGCTGGATCAGTACTTAGTCTAACAGGAGAATGATAGATAATTTCTTTGCTTTGAATGTAATAAATGGGTCTTACTGATTTTTGTCTGATTATAAAAGCAATACAGAATGAACATCTTTAATTCAAAAATCTGAAATCCAAAGTGCTCCAAAAATCGCAAACTTTTGATTAATGACATGATGTCAAAAGTGGAACATTCCATGATATGAAACTTCCATGCACAAAATTAAAAATCTTGTATAAAATTAGATTTAGTTTATGTCCATGAGGTGTATATGATACATAAATGAATTTTATGCTTATACTTGATCCCATCACCAAGATATCTCATCATGTATAGGCAAATATTTCAAAATCTGAAACAATCTGAAGTCCAAAATGCTTCTCATCTCAAGCATTTCAAATAAGGGATAATACTAAACCTGTCATGTATATTTAATGATAACAATAGAAATTAAAGAATAAAACATTTACATTTACATTTAGCCCAACATACTTTTACAGTTTGACCTCCTTTTACTTACAATATACTTATTTTAAATTATTTGCGTTTCTCACACAGAATTATCTCCCTGTACTTCTTCTTGTCATCTAAGACTGTTCATTTTAGGAACATCTTCTAAAAGTTATTTCCTTTACTTGCCTGTATTGTTCTGTGTATTCTGACCTTCAAATCCACAACTAAATCTATGAAGCCTGGATAACTACAGAAGCTTTTGGGCTGGTGTAGCTGCCTCCACAGTCTTCACTTTCTGTTCTACTAGGCACATTCTCTACTAGCAGCTGCCTCCCTAGAGTTACCACGGTTACCCTGTTGGCTGGGCAGGTTTAGGCACGGGCATTTGGAATTTTGGTTAAGTATCACACTGCTGTCTCCTCCCACTCTTCAATTTCTTGCTAGTATCTCCCATTGGCCATAGCCAGCCAGAGGCCAGGGAGTCTGGTAGTGGGTGAGGTCTTTTCATCAATAGCTGAAGGGTCAGTTGCTGCAAGGGCGGGAGGGCTGGGAGGAGCCACTGGAGGGTCAAATGGAAAACATTCCGCAAGGTAGCAGCCCCTTTTCCCTCCCTTTCTTCCTTCCAGAGGTAAAAGGCTATGTTGAATCTTCTTTGGATCTGACACCCCCCCCCCCAATATTCCTTTACTTCTTTTCTCTGGTACGAATTCCCTTACCCTAATTTGCTTGCTTGGTAGGTACTTATTTTTCAGGATCCACTCAAAAATCGCCACTCCACACACACACACACACACACACACACACACACACACACACACGAAGGGACAAAGAACATGTTAGGTCCTCAAACTTCAACCTTGGATGGGGGGTACTTCTCTGTTTTTTAAAATTTGTTCTTTTCCAAAATTAGAAAGGGAATACCGGTCTTGACATCACTTTTCCAGGGAAATTGAAAAGAGAAGCGAGATAAAATGCTCTCCAAAATGTAAATCACTTTACAAACAATTTTGTTATTGCTGTTTTATCATTGCCTGGATTATTTTTCTGTTTGTAGAAATGGATCATAGTAAACGGTGCAAAAATCAACTTTGATGGCATTCAAACGCTAACTTGTACGCTTACCCCGCTCTTTATTTCTTTTTATATGTAGTTCAGGCTGGTCTTGGACTCACCATGTAACCCAGGCTGGTCTCGAATTCGCTGCAATATTCCTGCCTCAGCCTCCAAAGCTCTGGGATTACAAGAGGGAACCACCAAGCCTGGCTTTTTCTTTTTATAGTCCCCCCATCCCCTTCCATTCGCTTATTTCCTTCTCCACCCTTCCTTTTGTGGCTTATTTACGCCTGATTTTAGGTAACCTGGAACATTGCACGCCTAGGCATGTATTTCACAGTTACAAATCACTTAACCCGCGAGGGGGAGTGGAAGGATGGGGAGAATCCTCCCAGCACAAAACACAAGTCGGTATTACACTTCGGAACGGTCTGGGAGCGGCACGTTCAGATTGGCAGGCTCACAAACCCCTCGCAGGAAGAGGCAGTGCCTGGCGGGTGGAGCTTCGGCTCCCGCCTCCAAGCCCGCGCTCGGAAGGCGGAACTCTAGGCAGCAGGGCGAGAGGGCGTGTCCGGAACTCGGTGCTGTGAGCGCGACAGAGCGAGGACTACAACTCCCGGCCTGCACGGCGGCCAAAGCAGGGTCTACCCTGGTTCCACACCTTCATTCATTCCGTTTAAGGCAGACACTGTTGTCTGGAGAGTGCATGTAGTCCTTACAGGGACCCTTCAAATTTGTCTGGTGACGCAGGTGCTGGGAGGAGTTCCCGAATGTTCCATTCTGAGTCCTTGCGGAACTCAGTGTTCCCCGGGACGAATTTCCGGGGAACGTTAATAGTGGTCGGACTCCGTGGCGCGGCAGTTTAATTCTCCGGCGGCGGCAGATTGAGGGGACGAGATGGTTCTGACTGGGCTCATCAGGAAACTCGGTACAGTCTGAGTTGCCCCACGTCCGGCACGTTCTCCTTTTGTGGTCTGATCCTGTCACGTTTCCTTGGCCAGCTCTCAACTCCACGGCTTTCTCTCGTCACTGCTTTGCCAGGGCACTCCCTGGGGACCCTTCGCCTTCTTGGTGTAAACTCCGTACTTTGGTAACCGAATGCATAGGCGGCTCAACTCTAAAATAATTATTTCCTTCACCCTGGCCACCTTCCCTAAATTAGGAAATTTTAGAATAAATTCTGGGTGGACATCTACTTGAGGTGGGGAAACAATATAGGTTTGTGCTGTACTTCTTTGACAGGTCACCCACTGACTGAGATCCGGGAACGCGCTCTCAAGAGTATTCTCTGCAAGATTGAGCACAACTTAATCTGCCATGCTGATCTCATTCAGGAAAGGCTGCTTTTTGTCCACTTGCTGGAATGGTTTAATTTTCCATCCGTCCCAATGAAAGAGGAGGTTTTGAACCTGTTGAACAGACTGGTTAAGGTAAGATCATTTTGAAATAGAAAACAATCAGACTAGTGAGTTGTTCTTAGTCATGTAGCATTTATTGAAAGTTCACTTATGGGATTTATAAAACTTTTTTTAAAACAACCAGAGGTACCACCGTATTTGGATTAATCTGGGTGTATGTTGCACCTCTCCCTTTTCTCTTTATTTGTGAAGTTGCATCTCTCACTTTCCACTGTACTCTGAAGTAGAAGAGAACTATTTTTTGGTTCTGGTCTGTTGTGATTTCTGGAATCATCTTTGGTGGTTGTCTTAGTTAGGCTTCTGGTTACTGAGACAAAATACCCAACACCGAAAGTTAAGGGAGTAAAGGTTTATTTGGCTCACAATTTGTAGAGGTTTCAGTCTATACTTAGCTGGATCCAAGGCAAGGTGGTATGGCAGACAGGCAGAAGTCAGCAAGGTAAGCAAGGGGCCTAAGCAGTTTCTTTCTGCTCCTTATATTTTAACCAGGCTGCTGGGATTAGGGTGGTGCCAAACCAATCAGTGGGTTGATTTAGTGATCACACACCCTTAATCCCAGCCTCACATACTACTGTTTCAGCCACCTCTGAAAAAGCCCCACCTACGACCACATTAGGCTTTAGGGAGGACATCTAGAAACACACCCTTACAGTGGTTAATATTTGTCATTCTGGTTTTCCTTACTTTTTAGTATTTATATGCTAAAATTTGATGTATCTGCATTAGAGAACACACTTAGAATAATGTTACAGACCATATTTAATAAAAAGCATGTATGTTAAGTTCCTGTCTCATATGTGCTTTTTAGATTTTTATCCCTTATACCTCGTAGTTGTCAGGGTCAGATGTCAAAGTATAAGTTTAACCTGTCCAATCTTTAAATAACTACATTTGTAGAGATTCTTGTTTCTTTGGCATTCTAGGAGAGGATAAGCTGTCAGTGGAGAAAAGTAACCTGTTTAAGAAGACAGTGGAAATTGGTGGTGTGCATTTCTAGTGTTCAGTGTGTTAGTGCGTCTCTTGTAAGTGTTGTTGACTGCTTATTTTTTTCTCTATAAATTTATATTGTATTTATGGAAGTTGCTTACTTTAGTGTATGGCAGTGCAGGATTTGTTTTTCAAAAAAGGAATATTTGATATACCAAAAATAATTTTATGTTTTGATGCCACAAGATGAAGTTTAAAGATTTTGCTACCTGTAGTCATTCTCAAGACTGACCTTTCCTTACTTTAGTGTCCTCCAGCAGTCCAGCATTTGATTGACCTTGGTGCTGTAGAGTTCTTTTCCAAGCTTCGCCCTAACGTGGAGCCGGATCTACAGGCTGAAATTGATGGCATTCTGGATGGGCTTTTTGTTCTTCCTTCAGAAGTTCCTGTGGTGTACTCTGTCTCCTACCAAAGCAATCAAACTGGTAACTCTTTGAAATCAATGTGTTGGAATTTGTTAAAGTACAAATATATTAGTTCTAATGGTAAATTTTAAAGAAAAAATATTAGATTAAAAAAATACTCTGACCCTCCCCAAACTTATTTTTCTCGTGCTAAGTTACATGACTTTGACCTTTATTCCTCCTCTTCTACTATTTAAAAGAGGATACATTTGTATTTATTGCTTTTTTGGTCAGGCCAAAAAAGATGCTGGTGACTTTGTTTTTGTGGCACTAGCTTAACTGATTGTTTCTTTAACAATAAATGCATTTTTAGATGGATATGGTGGCACATTCCTGTAATCTTAGCTACTCAGGGGCTAGGCAGGAGGATGGTAAATTTGAGGCCAGCCGGGGTTATTTAGTGAGACCCTGTCTCAAAATAAAGTTAAAAAAAAGGGCTGGGGATATAATTCAGTGACGTAGAGTACTTGGTTCTCAAGCACACCGCAGGACTGCAAAACCAAACCAAACCAAACCAAAAAACAAAACAAGCCGTACACATTTTTATTGAGCACTAATATGTGTCCGACATTATTTTAAGTGCACATAGTTGCTTTTTCTTTTTTTTGGCGCTGGGGCTCGAACTCAGGGCCTTGTACTTGCAAGGCAAGCACTTTAACCACCGAGCTAATTCCCCAGCTATAGTTGCATTTTTATACCGTGTTCTCATACTCGGGCATAGTGACATGTGCTGTAGTTCATGATTTTCCTTTGGAGACCAGTTAAAATGTCATAATGCAAGGATTTTATAGGCTGCAGTATACAGTGTTATACTAGTTAAAATCACATGAGTTTAAGTCCCAGTTCTGCTGCTAGTTTTGTGACATTGGCTCCTCTCCAAGTTTCTCATTCCAAAACTGGCATAAAAAGAAAAAAAAAATTTCTCATCGAATTGTAAGGTATAGACTCTAGCATATGTTAAGCACAATGGTAGGTGCTATTGGGATTCTTGTTTTTTAATTTTAACGCCCAGTATAGTGCACATAGGAGGCATTTGAATTGATTCAAAGAAAAATAAATGCTCCAATGATTTATATGATTGAGTAGTAAAAATATTTTTGATTGCTTAAACTGTTAGATCATATTTGTATCATTGCAGTTCTGTTGCCCCAACTATTGATACTGTTAACAACAATAGCAGCTGCTGTTTATTGATTTCATTATGGGGCACTGAATTAATTGTTTTAAATACATTGTCTCATTAAATGTCAAAGCAGCACTTTGAATGAGATGCTATGAGTCTTATTTAATAGATGAGACTAGAAATGTAAAGTAGCTTACTCCAACTTACTAGTTTTCTATTCTGATAGAACTAGGATTCTGACTTTGCTATGTGTAGCTCCAGAAACTGATTGTTACTTTACATTTTCTGAGAAGCAGAATCTTAAACTGTGAAATTTCAGTCTAATTCCTTGCTGGTAAGGTTGGTGGAATTCAGGGGTGTCCAACCTTTTTTGTATGCCTGGGCCATGTTGAATAAAAAAGAATTGTCTTGAGCCATGTATAAAATACATAACATAGTTAATGTATGTAAGTAACAAAACTGCTTTTATCTTCAATTTTTTTTATTATAACATTTTTAAAAAGGGTAAGCAGTGTGCAGGCCATAGGTAGAATATGCCCGGTAGGGCTAATTTTTAGTTACCTGTATTATTGTTAGGAACTACTGCCATAAAAACCTCAAGCACAAAGTTACAAAATTAATTTTAGCCTTTTTCTGATTCTTATTCTCATTTCAACTGGTATGTAAGCAGGTAGGTATTCAAAACTGTTGAAAAATAGTGATTGACTCCTTTGTTTTTGATAATTTTTAATAGCTTTTTAAGGGTATGAATGAAAATTGAAGTAATTAGGGACTGTAAAACTGGAGTAGAAGCAAGGAGGGAAATAGACTAAGAGGCATAGAGGAACAGTCTTTGACTACTTTGTAGCAGACTCTTTGTATACATTGTGGATCTTTTCATTCTAACAAAGAATTGTATTTTTCTAATAATAAAAGAGGGGAAAAAAACACTGAATTAGAAATTGCCTGAAGAGTCATACTTTTCCTTTTGAGGAGTAGACTATTCAGAGAAAAAACTAGACTGATTTTTTTTTTTGTTTTTAAAATGATTAAAAAATTTAAAACACTGCTATTTTAAAAGGATTTTACTTTAAGTAATTTATAAGTCAGTGATACAGTAATATGTATATATATTTTTCTTTTCAGAATTGTCACAACCTGAAATCTTAACAGGGTATTTTCCTCAAGACAAAAGGAATTTTCAGCAAATGAAAGTGCCTCCTAAATCAGTCGGTATGTATATGTAGAAAAGTAAATTCTGCTGCTCCAATAAAGAAAAAACAATGTATTCTTTGTCATTGCTACAGAGACAAGAGACATCTGAAAGGAGCGGGGATCTCAGGGGCTGGTAATGTGGAGTATTTGAATGAAACTGATGAAAACATTAAGGCCAGTTGAGATGTTGCACTGTTTATGTGAATTTGGTTTGTCTAGATTAATGTGTACAGTTTAAGCCTGTACTTTCCTCCACCCACCTCACACTATTTTCTTAGAAAGTAACATTATTTTAAGTTATCAACTCTTGAAAATAGCAGTTGTTATGTCTGGGAATTTAATAGGGCTGTTTCCTGCATTTAATGACTATGTTCTTTTGAAAGCATTTGGCGGAAAAACTGTTTGCCATTTGGAAGGGCTTCTGTATGCATTATTTTTCAGTGTTGTTACCTTAACTTGTGCAGTGTAAGATCTGTTTAAAAATAATGTGACTGGGGTAATTTAAAAACATGTTGTTTTTGCACAATTCTCTTAAACTCCTTTGAGCTCTGATACTTGGTCTCAAGCTTTGTCATCTTCACATGATCTTCATAGAAGTTTAAACACTTAACACCAATTAAGACATTAGAATGTGACTAGATGCAGTATATTATTATATGAATATCATTAAAAATTTCTGTAAGTAAAATTTTCTCTAAGTACTGTTTACTTTTATGGCATACCTAAACTCAATGTTCTGGTCAGCCACAGGGTAAAATGGAAAACAAATTGAAACTTTAAATTTGTGTTTAATGCTCTTCTTCTAATTCTTATTTTAATGAGCTCTGTTAAGTTATGAAAAGAGAGCTCTGTTATTTATTCTCTCTGTGGGAGAAAAATTTGCAGCTGACTATGTTTTAGGTTGACGTAGGATAGACCCTTTATTTTAGGACTTTATTTTAACAGTAAAACTTCACTCTTAACATTGTGAATCTGTCATCTTTTTATTTGACATTTTAAATTTTGCTATTCCATTAACAGGATATCAAACTGTGAAGTGCTTGAAGTTTTCTACATTTCCTTGGTTACCCCTAACAACTACAGACAGACACGTTCTTTCCTCTAATGAAAGGTACAGTGCCTGGTGTATTCAGTTTGTTTATAGCCAGTAAGTTTGATAGTTATTTTTATACATTTTCATCTGGAAAAGATGCTAACTGGTGTGAAAAGTAGTATGGAGCATATATTAATGAAGTTCAATATTTCAAAAAGCAAGCCATAAAATTCCTATTTGTCTTAATCTGTTATTCAATCTTTTCTTTTTTGTGGTTGGAATCTTACACAGTCCCTTGTGACATAAGGTATCTCTCATTGGCCAGGTTCTCTGGCCGTCGTTTATGCCCTTAATTGATAGTATTAATTGTAACATTCTAATAGTCTCAGGGTTCATACAATCTTTCATGTGATGTAGTTTCTGTTCTTATGGAGGGTTTAAAGGACACAAAGCCAACAAGCAATTATTATATCAGAATACAGGTGTTTGGAAAAAGCACTCCTTAGAGTTGTGTATTGACTAGAGAAAAGACTTAGGACTCCTCAGGAGTGGTGATATCCCAGCTGATACTTGAAGGATTGTTAATAGAGTTATGTCATTAGGTTACTTAGAATTAGGTATAGTTGAGCTCTTTTTAAAAATGAATACTACATTTTGTAGCTCTTTAAGAAGTAGTAATCACACTTTGATATGGAACACCTGTGAACTATTGAAGGACGTTATTATGCAAGATTTTCCTGCTGAGATTTTCCTGCAAAGGCCGAAAATTATTCAGGTGGGTGCCCTCTATAATTGTTATAGATTTTTTTCAATAAAACAAATTTTGCAGAGTAGCAGTTCTTCATAGAGAATTTCTATTAAGGTATTTAAAAAATGAAGTACTTGACTATTTAAACCACTGCTCATTCTTTGACTTATTTGGATAGTTAGAGTTCTTCAACATGTCGTGCAGTATTTTCATTTGACACCTGCAGATGGGTTTAGCTACCTTGAATTACCATTTACGGATCTCATAAAGGAGAGAACAAACTGGGAATTTAGGTTGAGCAGCAGTAACTTTTATTGACAATAAGAATAGAATCACTTTCTGAGTACCTTACATGTTTATGGTGTAATGCTAGACGCTGAAGAAATATATTAACAATGAGTAAGACTGATAGGTTCTCTTCTTTAGTCTGTTGCTGGTGGCATAGCCAGAGCATCTAGTAATGACTGAGGATGGACACTGCACCCTCACAGGGCTGGAATGTACGCCAGTAAACTATTAATACACACGGGCAATGATAGTAGAAGAACAGCTATTAATTACCAAAATATGATAAAATGATTAAATGTTTGAGATGAAAAGGACTTGCTGTGATTTTTAGAAAGTTTTGTGTTATGTACTATCCTGAATAGGAAATCATTCCTGTTTTCCCTCGGAATGTGTGTTCAACTAACAGACTGTAGACATAAACACTGACTATTGTATTTAAATTTTATGGTGTTATTTTGGCCTTTTTGCATTTTGCCAAGTTATCTTTGCCCATGTCTGTTTCTTATATTTTATAAATTTGGCAACTTCCTACTTTTGATTATTGATGTGGCCTTCTTCTTTGAAGTTGGGTGCATTGTTCCCTCAATCGTGTTCACTGCTCCTCCTTTCAGAGCCTGTTGTCTCTGTTGAAACTGGCCTTCGAAGGAGATGGAAAACATCGCCTGGCACTGCAGTCCGTGTCCTGTTTGCAGCAGCTGTGCACATATTTAAGAAACAGACTTAACTTTCACCAAGATCCACATTTTTTCACTAGTAAACAAGGTACTTGTGTTTTATTTATTCATTAGCTACTGGTGTTATTTGCAGATTCTTCCGAGACTGGTCTATTTTATTTCCTTTAGGGTTTACCGTGTGCACATTTTCACAACATAAACTTTCACTCATAAATGTCATCAAATCTTGGAGAGGAACCGTATGAATGACAGAGCCACCATGATCCCATGCTCTTTTTTTTCTCTTTCCTAACAAGAAGCATTTACAAACTGTTTTTGTTTCTTCTCCTACACATATGAAGATTCTCTGTACAGTGTGCTGTTGTGTGTTAAGGACTAGGATCCTGAGTATGGTTATTCATGTGGGACGTGAGGCATTTTAGCCAGTTGGATATTACTTTATTTTATTTTATTTTATTTTTTTATTTTTGAGTCGGGGTCTCGCTATGTGGTTCAGGCTGACTTTGAAGTCACTATGTAGCCTGGGCTGGCCTTGAACTTGCAGCAGTCCTCCCGCTTCAGCCTCCTGAGTGCTGGGATTACAGGTGTGCGCCACCATGCCTGGCTTTTTTTTTGTTTGTTTTATTGTTGTAGTTGGATATTATTTTAATAAATTGTGTGATTTGAAAAATATTGATTTGTATTTTATCAAAACTATTTTTATCAACTTGTGATGTAATTGAAATATGTATTGGCAATGCCAGACTTTTCAAAGAAGAGACCGAGACCCTACCTAATGGCCAAATATAGTACAAGACTGACCTTGACAAAACATCTACAGCTTATGATTTCTGTGTACTTATCACAATGTGTATTGCAAGTTGAATTTTAAAGTACAGTCATTTGTCATTATCTCACAGGCAGTCCCTATTTTGGGGGAGTTTCACTGGTCCTTTGCTGCCTCATTGTTTATGCTTTACATTGGTTTTATTATGGACTCAGAGGGCATGGTTTCTTCATTAACATTCGTGAGGTATGACCTTCTGCAAGTGACTGATATAGAGCTTCTGGATACCCTATTCTTCAGCACAAGTTCTCATGTGGATAAAGAAATAGATGATAATCTGTAAACATTTATTCATATATTAAACAAGTATTTATTTGTCACCTACTATATATTAGGTGATACTCCAACCTCTGTGAAGGTATAAAGTAGAACAAATAGTTAAAATCCTCATCCTTATGAACTTATGTTTTAGGCAATTGGGGAAAGATAAATAATCTGGTTTGTGTGAGCTTATAGTTTAGATGACTGGGTAAAGGAAATAAACAATCAAGTTTGTTTTAGATAAGGAGAGGTGCTCTAAGGAAATTAAAAAGGTGATAAGACAGAACATGACCAGGGAAACATAGCTTACTTTAGATGTGATGATCAAGGAAAGCCTTTCAGAGGAGGTAACCTGAAGGGAAATAAGGGGAGCTCTACCTAAAGAGCTGCAAGAAGAGCATTCAGGCAAGGCCAGGGGCCTTGAGGTGGCATGGGATGATGTGTTTGAGCCACAGAAGTCAGGTGGATGATGAGAGTGGAGTATGGAAAGCTAGGGGGCGAGGGGAATGATGGGAGATCAGAGAGGTAATTGAGGCCAGCATATGTAGAGATATGTCGATACTACCATAACAAGGATTTTATATATGCCTTGAAATGTATTAAGAAGCTCTTGGAGAGCAGTCCTTATTTTTTCTCTTTTTAAATGCTCTTTTAAATTGTGGTTTTATGTCTCTCTATAATATTAAAAACTGCCATTTTTAAGTGTTTAGTACAGTGACATTTTGTTCACACTGTTGTGCCATTACCATTCTGTTCTCAAGTGTTTTTCCTTAACCTAAGCAGAAACTCTGTAACTATGAGATAATAACCCTTCATTTCCCCTTTGCCCAAATCCACTAATCTACTTTTTCTGAAATTATCCATTGTAAGTACCTTATACACATGTGATTATACCTTATTTGTCTTTTTGTGTCTGGCTTGTTTCTCTTTTAGTATTTTTAAGCTTTATCCATGTTGTTGCATGTATCAGAACTTCATTCCTGTTTTCAGTAGAGTAATATTCCATTATGTGTATATACCAGTTTCTTTATTCTTTCATCTATTGATGGGTATGTAGGTTGTCTTTACCTTTCGGCTATTGCGAATAATGCTTAAATTAACATTGGCATTCAAGTACTCTATCCGTTTAAGTTCTTGTTTCTAATTCTTTTGAGTATAAATCTAAGAGTAGAATTACTAGGTGATATGGTAGTTCCTTGTTCAGTTTTTTGAGGAACCCCCAAAATATTTTTCTCAGCACCTACAACATTTAACATTCCTATCAGCAATGTATGAAATTTCCAGTATAGTGAAATTTCTCACCAGTACTTGTTTTCTTTTTAAAAAATCAGTTCTAATAGATACAGTGTGTTATGTCACTGTGGTTTTGATTGATTTATGGTTTTTTTTTTTGGGTGCTGGGGACTGAACTCAGGGCTTGCTTGCACTTGCTGGATAATGCTCTACCACTGAGCTAAATCCCCACTCCTTGATTTATATTTTCTTAATGACTAATGGTGAATGACTGATGATTCTCTAGTGGCTTTTTATGTTCTTTTTGTTCATTTGTATATCTTTGAAGAAATGTTTATTTAAGTCTTTTGCCCATTTTTCAGTTGGATTATTTTTCTCTTTACTGTTGAGTTTTAGGAGTTATTTATATACTCTGAATATTAAATCCTTGTTGGTTCTATGATTTGCAAACATTCTTCCGAGTCTGTAGGCTGTCTTTACACCTTCTTGATACTGCTTTACACTTCCTTGATACTGTCCTCTGATGTGCCAAAACTTTTATTTATTTATTTATTTATTTATTTATTTTTTATTTATTTATTTTTTTTGTGGTGCCGGGGATCGAACTCAGGCCCTTGTGCTTGCAAGGCAAGCACTCTAATCACTGAGCTAAATCCCCAGCCCCGTGCCAAAACTTTTAAAGTCCATTTTGGTTGTACTTATGATGACATATCTAATAATCTATTGCCAAATCCAAGGTCATGAAGATTTTTTATTTTCTGTTAAGAGCATTATGGTTTGGTGCTTAAATTTAGACTGTTGATCCATTGTGATTTAATTTTTATGTGTGGTTTGAAGTAGGGGTTCTCGGAGAGTTTTAAGGATGATCACATATTGTTCTGCTTGCTGGTTCTAATGTCAGCCATTGGCTAGAATATTTGCAGAAAAGGTTTGTCTTCACTTTGATTTTTTTGGCCTTCTTATTTCTGCTATCTTAATTTTGTTAACTTTTTTGAAGAGTGCCATATATTTTATATAATCAGAAATTTGTTTGTACTAAGGAATTTTATTTATTTCTTTATTTTCCTAGACACGATTTCCCAAAATTCTTCTTTGTCTTACTGTCATGAAGCAAGAGGTCCTCATCACTCTCAGAATCTGTCCCCAGGAAGCAGCAGCCCTCGGCCTTCTGTTATTGGGCACACAGGCCAGCGACCCAGAGGAGATGGCCAGGATTGGGACGCGGTGTCCTCTAGGTGACTGGCGGCTGTGTCTGAAGGACATTAGAAAAGTTTTGTTAACATGTGTGTTTTCATTTCAGAGGGAGAGAATTGTTTTTCTCCAGACTTCTTTTTTGAAACATTACCCCAAGTATTGGCCTTTTGTTCAGCCATCTACTTTCATACCTTTTTGATCATGACCCACAGTGAGGATAAATATTACATTGTAACTCAGCATTCAGTACACAAACATACATGTGTGTATATATGATTGTGTCTGCTAAAAGAACATGTTCACAATATAGCAATGTGATTCTGTGTTCTGCGTACTACACTATACTTTCTATTCCTGTTGCCTTAAAAAGAAATAATTCTTTTTTTTTTTTTTTTGGTGCTGGGAATCGAACTCTGGGCCTTGTGCTTGCAAGGCAAGCACTCTAACCACTGAGCTAAATCCCCAGCCCAAAAAGAAATAATTCTTACCCACTGAGTTCCTTTGTTATGAGTATAATATGATGAAGTTTAAAAAGCTTGGCTTTAAATGATAGATATATTTTTGACAATATTTTTAAACACATTTTTGTAAGTCTAGTCACAATTTCAGTGCATAAATCTTTACGAAAGGAATGACTGGAAAATATTTTTATTAGATAAGAACTCCTTTAAAGTACACAGTTTATGGTATTTTATTTGTGTAAACACTGATTTTTTTCTTATATGAAGTTTGCCTAAAGAGGTTGGCATATTATTTGTGTGTTACCTTATACAAACATCTTAAAATCATTAATCTCATCTTTAGTGTCATTCTAAAAATGTTCAGTAAGGTGACCGTGTGTGTTTTGATTTGATTATTTTCTTTGATACTGCTACAGGTTTGTTCGTGTGTGTAGTATTAGACCATGTGTTTTGCATAGTTAATTTCTTTTTGTAGTCTTTATAAGAATTGAATAATAGAATTGGTATTGTTATTACTGCCATCATTTTACACAAAACCTAATGCTTTAAAAGATTAAGAGCATTATGGTTGATAAAGAGCAGAGGTGGGGCTACATAATATGATAGCAAAGCCTTTGCTCTTAGCCTTGTAGTATGGTTGATCAGTCACAGTTTTTTATTTTACTCATAGATGCCTGTCTACCTCATTTTCTAGTGTGAGTTTTCCCGCCCGAGTGAACAGCATCCTCATGGGGTGTTTTAGAGGTTGAAAGAAGCATAGGCTGATTCCATATTTTGCGATGCTTAGGATTTTGAAATTGAAGAAATGACAAAATAGGTATAAATTTGGGGACTTTAAAAATGATTAATAGTAATAATGTATCTCTATGAATCCACTTCTGTTGTGGGTAACATCAAAAATCGAAAATTTGAGGACTCAACCTAGGAATTTTTAAACGAAGAAAGCCAAAGAAGATGGAAGATGGGATATTCTTTTTCTTTTATTTAAAAAAATTTTTTGGCAGTACTGGTGTTGAACCTAGGGAGTCACATATGCTGGGCAATACTTTATCCCTGAACTGCATCCCTATACTTATTTATTGCCCAGGCTGGGCTCAATCTTGTGATCCTCCTGCCTCAGCCTCCCAGAGTACTGGAGTAACAAGTCTGTATCACCATGCTCAGCAGGCATGTTTCATTTTTTGGGTGCATCTTCAAAATCATTATATGATGTTGTTTGTATAAAATAATCTGTTTCCTATGATATTTTTTTTCTGGGAACATCCACTTGCTAACATTGGCTTATTTAGAAGATTTGATGAGAATCACAGAAAATCTTGGAAACTGTAAGAACTATTTAGTTTTGCCTTTACAAGTGATTATAAGACTTTGCTGGGAATCTCCTTGCTTTCTTTTAGAAATGAATAGATTTATCAGTGCGTATGTTGATTACTACTGTTAGAATGTTCAAGACTAGGAATTTGGAAAGTAAGGTGTAAATGCACTTTTGGCTTCATGCACAGTTTTTACTTTTTAAATTTGTGTTCCAGAGCTTTGTGCATACTAGGCAAGCACTCTGAACACTGAGCTGTATCCCCAGTGTCTTTAAGTACAACCTTAAATCCTCTTTCTGGAATTTAATCTCATGAATTTGTCAAGCTTTATACAAAGCTGACCAAGATCATGTGAAGTAATATAATTGTAATCCTTATGAAGCTTTGAATGTGCAAGGTAGCAGATAGATAGTAAATCTGTTTGTGGGTTATTTCTGTATTTAACATTGATCATTTTTTTAATTTATAGTGGAAGTAGTAGTCATGCTAATGTGAACTCTAGGATATCTGCCCATTCACCTTTGGATATAGGGCACATAGATCTGCCAGAGCTGGAAACTGAAGACACTTTGGAACTACAATTCCAGCAACTCAGTCTCCCCCAGTTCTGCGTCTCCATTCTGGAATCGGCAGTTCCTCTCTTAAGAACAGGTTAGCTGTTTTTGAAATCCTAGTTCTTCTTTAACAATTTGTGTCTGATCTGTTTTTTCCTAGCACTATTTTTTTTTTCCTTCTTCTATGCTAGGGCCTTTAGAATTTATTTTTGCTCATCTTTTGGAATACAGATTCCTAAGAATTTAATAAGGTCTTTATTATTTCTTAATTAAATCTGGATGCCATGGGGTGCTATTCGGAAGGAATATCCCCTTTCCATTTAAGAGTTTTTATTGGCACAGGCTTTCACTTCTGTATGGCTATTTTAAACATGAGTACTGACCATAAAATGCAACTGGAAAAAGTGTAGTTCATGAATAGGCCAGAGTAAAAAACGTCTTGAGTTTTTGCTCTTTAGAACTTTTTTTTTGAGGTGCTGGGGATTGAACTCAGGGCCTTTCGCTTGCTAGGCAAGCACTGTACCACTTGAGCTAAATCCCCAGGCCCTCTTTAGAAACTTTTTGAGTTACTCTCAGTTGTTCACACTTTGCATTCGTTTTTTTCTAAGTCATGAAATATTAATAACTGGATTCTTACCTTTATAGTCCTTTGTTTTCTTTTTTTTTTTAATTTTATTTTTATTTTTTCCCAAGAACGTGTATTGGTACATTGTCTACATAATGACATTTATCATGGTTATTTTGTACCTATACATGATGTATCTTGGTTCCTCACCTTTCCCATCCCTCCCTTCCGTTCCCCGCTTTACTTATTTACAGCAGGTTTATTTACATTTTTCCATTTTTTCCCCTTTCCTCTTTCTTTCCCTTTTTCCTTCCTTCTTCTTCCCCCTTTCCCTTTCTAGTTCTCCTCTTTGTTTTCTATAAAAAAAGTCCCACATATATTCTGGGGTTCCCCTTTTGCTCAAATATGCTAAATATTCTTTTACTAGAGTGATAACAGCAATTACATTATGGCTAATAGTAATAAAATATATGTATTAAATTTTTACCACATACTTCCAACTATTTTACTTAGTTTTATGCACATTATTCCATGCAGTCCTCACACCAATCCATTTGCTCTGTCCAATAGTGGTTGTTAACTTTTTTTTTTATTAGTACATGTTTGGAATACATGATGTTTACATCCATTTTAGGGAGTGGTATATGTACTTAATATTATTCTCCACCCAACTCTCTCCATCCCTAGATTGCCTTTCCGCCTTTTCATTATTATTATTTTTAGTTCCTGTTTGTGACGTATAAAGATTGCATTTATTATGGATAGTTGGTACACGTACATGATACATCTTAACTTTATAAATGAGGAAAGTAGAATTTCTAATGATTTGCAGACTTACTTAACTCAGATAACTGAGAGTGGTGACTTGAGTCAGGGTTCGTCTGAACTCAAAGTCTATGCTTTTAAACACTTCAGCATTTTGCAAGCTAAAGAAGATTTTAGAAGCACTAATGATTTTTATTCTCTAAATGTGTACATTTTTAACAGCTGATATACTTTTCAGGTTACAAATACTAGGTAAGTGAGTTTTACCCATTTTAGTTTATACTGTCAAAATAAAAGGTATGTCTTATGTAAACGTTTCTTTAAGACCCATGGCTATTTTTTTTTTTTTTTTTTGTCTGCCTGCCTGGAGGAGATAGGGAGGAAAGCAGAAATAAGACATATATTTGGGAAGCATTGAGCATTTTTTCATACTAAAGAAAACCATTCTTGTCACTGAATGAAAAACTGCTTTTAAAAGTTAGAACTATGCATTAATTCATATACTACTAATGTGAAATGAGGGAAGATCTGAACTTTGGCATCATAAAATATTTTTGTTTATCTGCCTAGCATACTGGGAAGAACAGTTTTAGACTTAATAATTTTGTATTTAACCTTTTCTTAATTTGCTGTGAAAAGTCAGATTGACAATTATAAAGCTATTATCTTGGCATGCAAAATTTTCTAAATGTTCCCTTGCCCTTTTGTGGCAAATTATTGCATAATTTGCGGTTGTTCAATATTGTAAGAGATTTCTAAGAGATTTGCTCCAGCTGTTCTAATGAAAAAATTAATCTAGATCCTTATGATCCTGTAATTTGGTTTTACTTTTATTCATTGGAAATTAACTTTGAGGTATGGGACAGGAATGTCTTCTTTGAAAATTCACATAGGAATTATGGAAAGTGGGATTCCTTTGTTTTTCTGTTCTGTGGGGGAAAGATGACTGCTTTGGTAGGTATGACTTCACTGCACAGTTTCTTTGGGAATTTTTTTGGAGGTTAAAATGAGTATAGATGGAATTTCTTGAAGTGTCTTCAGCAAATATCCAGGCTTAACTTCCCAGTCAGCTCTTGTGTGGGAAAATACTGATCTGTGGCAAAGTTCAAGCCTTCTAATACTAAGCAGAAATTATTTTCTACACTTGCCTGGTGCTTTGTCACATCTTATGTGTAACATGGAAGGTCTCCGAATTTAAAAAATCATTTTAATCTATCTTGCAGTATTTTTAATTAGATTTCTGCTTCATGATTATCTTTCTCACTTTTGAACATATTTGATTTTTACAGTCAAGAAGTATTACGATTGGAACAGAAATCCTTAGTGGTGGTTGTAGATCGTAGATTCCCTATTTATCTCCCTCAATAGTTCTAAACACATTTGGCAAAAAATGAGAGAAATAGGAATTTGAGTGTGTGATTATTTGAAGTTAAGTCATCTTCCCCTTACTTTCTCCTATTTCTATTCCTAGGTAGTAGACAAATGATAATAAGAGTTTTGGAATTGCTTGCAGAGGATATGATACTAATTGATGAAGCAATTTCATCTGATATTTGGGATGACAGCAGCCTTTTTGCTATAGATATGGTGAGAATCAATGTTTTCTTTAGGATATGGGTAATATTTTTAAAATGTTGGTTCTTTTAATCTGGTTTCACTGTCTCATTGATCTTAGCTTTTTTTTTCTTTCTGGCACAGGATATTCCAGGCTCCCTCCCCACCTTTGTACTAGGAATTGAAACTCAGGGCCTTCACACTGAATTACATCCCCAGTTCTTAATTTTAATTTTTTTTTTTTTTTGAAGCAGAGTCCTAAATTGCTTAATTGCTCATGCTGGGCTTGAACTTGCAATCCTCCTACCTCAACCTCTCACAGTGCTAGATTTGCAGGTGTGTGCTAACATGCCTGATTTCAGGTGACTTTAATAGGGAAAGCCTATCAAAACTAATAGCAGGTCGCTATGGGTATTTATAAGTACTGTGATAGCATTTTCCTTTATCGTACCAGCAGTGGGAATTATATAACTTAAAAAAAGTCATGAACTCATATTGCCATTTTTCTGATTTTAAATTTATATTTCTTGTACATTCATCAGAATTCTTAGTTCCTAGCAATATAAAAATAATTGCTCATTAGCTTTGACCTTCACCATACAAAGAATAGCTTTTTTTTTCCCCCTAGACTGAATCTCACTAAGGATACCCAGTGAAAATACTGTCTTTTAAAGTTATTTTAGACAATTCTTTTCTCTTGTCGTAATTTCAACTTGTAGTTATATTTGCTTGAGTTTTTTTTCCAGATTTTGGAATTGTTTTCTCTTCATAAATAGATAGCTTAAGGGATGTGTTCCTGTCATCTTGTTCCCTTTAAGAAGCTGTCTTTATTGATAGCCATTTTAAATTTATTTTCTGGTTTGTCCTATTTTTATTTTTTCTAAGTATAAACAAGGTGGCATATAAATTCCTATCCACTCCTTTATATCTTATATAAAAGGTAGGATAGTATATACATTATTTTATACTTTGGTTTTATAATTTAAAAATACATTATATATGCATGGAATAATAGATATGGAGATTATTCTGCATCCATATGTGGAGATCTCATTCTTTTTTCTAGATTGCAAGTACTTCATTGTAAATTTATTCCTGCAGTATCTTACTGACGGACATACTTGCTAATAGAAATTATGTGCAATGAATAATATGTCATTTTATACTCGTACAAGTGTATCTCTAAGGTGGATTTGAGATCACTGTTTCAAAAAGTAAATATATTTCTAATTGTAAGTATTGTCAAATTCTCCTATATAGTTGCCCCATTTCATTCACCCACTAGCAGCATATTAGAATGTCTTTTCTAAAGAGACTGAAGAAGACATAGAAAATGGAAAGACATCCCTGTAGCTGGATAGGCAAAAACAATATTGTAAAAATGGCCATATTTCCAAAACTGATATATAGATTTAATGCAGTCAAGATCAAAATACCAAAAGCATTCTTCATAAAACTAGAAAAAAAAAATCCTAAAATATGTATGGAGCCAGAAGAGACCCAAGATAAGCAAAAGCAGTTCTGGGTAACAAGACCAAAGCAAGAGGCATCACAATCCCAGATTTCAAGTTATACTACAAGGTCACATTATTAAAGAACAGCATGGTACTGGCACAAAAAACAGAGATGTAGTGAAATGGAATAGGCTAAAAGACACAGCAGCAGCCCCATGTACCTTTAGTTATCTGAGCTTGTTAGAGGTTATAAAAACAATTGCTGGGGAAAATACAGCCTCTTTACAAATGGTGCTGGGAAAACTGGTTATCCACATGCAGAAGAATAAATCTAAACCTGTGTCTCTGAACCTATACTCAAATCAAAATGGATCAAAGACCTAGAGATAAAAACTGAAACATTGAATCTGTTGGAAGATAAAAATAAGTAAAACATTTGATGCAGACATACACATAAGCAAGAACTTTCTGAACAGAACTCTAGTTGCACAAGAAGTAACATGAAGAATCAACAAATGTCTACTCCCTAGACAGAAGACTGCTATCTAGGTATATAAAGAACTCAAAAATATCATTATCTCTTGAAACCAAAGACTCAGTCTGAAGACCCAGGCTGAAGACCCAACTGAAATGAACAGACACTTCTTAAAAGAGGTACAAATGGCCAATAAGTACATGAAAAAACATTCAGCATCTTTGGACATTAGAGAAGTATAAATCAAATCACACTGAGATTTCACTGTACTCCAGAGAGAATGACTGCTATCAAGAACTCAAAAAAAAAAAAAAAAACAAAAAACAACAAATGTTAGCAAGGGTGTGGGCAAAAATGAACCATTCTACATTATTTGTGGGAATGTAAACTAGTACACCCACTTGGAAGTCAGTATGGGGATTACTCAGAATATTAAAAATAGAGATTCCATTCAACCCAGTTATTACCCTTCTGGATATCTTAATGTAAAGAGTCTACATTACAGTGTTACACGCACACTTATGTTTATAGCAGCACAACTCATAAGAGCTAAATCTTGGAAGTGGCCTGTATGCTAATCAACAGATAAATGGATAAAGAAAAAGTGTGTTACATGTACACAGTGGAGTAGTACTCAGTAATAGAGAAGGATAAATTTGAGTCATTTGTAGGAAAATGGATTTGCCTTGAAACCGCAATGCTAAGTGACATCAATAAGACAAAGGTCACATACTGCATGGTTTATCTCCCCCCTCTTTTTTGGGGGTTTTTTTGGTTGTTTTAATTAGTACATGCTTGCAGTGCATAATGTTTGCATTGCTTGTGGGGCGTTTGGTACATGTACATAACACATCTTAATTCCTTTTTTTATTCCCCTACCCCTGAGCCCCCTCCCTTCTCCATCTCTTGATCCCTTTTCCATTTGAGAGAGATCTCCCTACTTCTTATAATCTATCTTTTATTTTGCTCTCTATCTATATTTGGGTTTCTCTTATGAGACAGCCATGTAATATTTAAGCTTTCGTGTCTGATTTATTTCACTTAACATTATGGTCTCAAGATGTGTGTCAGTTTTCCTACAAAGGACTCGGGTTTATCTTTCTTTATGTCAGGGCAGTACTGTACTCTTCATATGAGAGACCCAAAGTATAAATAATTTAAAGCGCAAAATAGAAGATAGATTATGGGAAACAAGGTGGTAGACCTTTTGCAGTTTGGAAGGAGATCCAGGGATGGAAGGAGAAGGGAGAAGAGAGGATGGAGAAGTAAAGAAGGATTTGGAATAAATATGTATATCCTTCAGTTCTGCACAATGATAGTAATTATGTATCACAAACATGTACTAATAAAAAAATAGAATACATTTCTCCCACACTCAGCAATCAAACCTTAGATTGGTATTTTTATGAATTAAAAATTGTACCTCTGTGTACAGTTACCCTTCTGGACATCTTAATGTAAAGAGTTTACATTACAGTGATACATGCACACTTATGTTTATAGCAGCACAACTCATAAGAGCTAAATCACCTACATGCATTAATTTGCTTTTCTTTGAGAAAATGTGAACATTTTTTGGTAATTGTGTGTGTGTGCGTGTGATTTACCTGTAAAATCTCTGTATCTATCCATTTTTTTCACTTGGGTTATTGGTCTTTTGTCCCTTTTTTGAGTTTTAAATGCTTTTTATATATAAAGGAGATTAACATTGTGAAATAAGTTGCAACTTTTGTTCTTACTTAGGTGGTGGTAACTTTTTTCTGTTTAAAGATTTTGACTTTACTAATGATGTTTCTGGCCATGTAAAACCTTCATTCACTTAATTTTCATGTAGCTGGATTTTTCCATTTCTTTCTGTTCTTTTTCTTTTTTTAATTGGTTCTGGATTTTGACTCATAGTTAGACTCCCCTCATTGTGAAAGAACATGTTATATCTTTCTATTTTTTAAATCTTGTGTATTTATATGTCAAAAATATTTTCCTCATATAGATTTCACATATTTTCTTGTCTCTTGTGTATTTTTATATGGGCAAACATATGTGTGTGTTTAACATCTTTCCTGAAATTTAATGAACTGTACATGTTTAAAGGTTTCTTATAAATTTTGACATATGTGTATATACCTATGATATGTATTATTTTGCGTTTTCCAGAATTTTATATGAGACATTCAGTTTGTATGCTGTTTTATTCTTAGTTCTTTCATTTAGTTTGATTACTTTGATACATGTTGGGTAGATCAATACTATTAATTTTATTTCTGAGTATTTCACATTCTGTGCATATACCACAATTTGTTTATCTGTTGATGTACATGCAGATTGTTTCTAATTTGTACTTATTACATGTAAGGTTTCTGTGAACATTCTACTTGTTCCACATTTTCTCTACCATTTGGCATGTTTAGATTATTTACTTTTTTTGACATTTTAATAGATGTGTAATGATATTTGATGAAGTTTTAATTTGCATTTCCCTAATATGTGTGATTCCCTAGTGTATTAGTGATTAAGTGATGTTGACCATCTTTTGTAGCATTTAGTGAGTAAATGTAGATCTTAAAAAATTTATTCCTAAGTGCTTTATTCTTATTAATGTTATTATGAATGAATTTCTGTGATTGATTTTTAGTTAATTTTTGCAAATAGTGTAAGAAAAGGAAATGGTTTTTTTGTTTTGTTTTGCCTCAAGCTATGCAATTTTTTAAGCACTATCTGTTCACATGACTATTCTTTTTTTCCTGAATCATCTACATACTCACTGCCTATATGTGGGCTTATGTCTAGACTCCTAGTCCATTGATTTATTTGCTCTTTTGATGCCAGTTCCCAACTTTCTTGATGATTGTAGCTTATCATAAATAAGTCTCGAAGTCCAGTTGTGTAGATTTTTCTACTTTGTTATTGTTTTTCAAAGTTACTTTGGCTATTTTAGGTCTTCTGTATTCCCAGTATGAAGTCAACTTGTCAACTCTACAACAACAAAACCCTGTTGTGATTTTGAATAGAACTGAGTTGAGTCTATACATAAGTTTGGGAAGAATTGACATCTTAAAAGTAGTTTTCTGGTCCAAGAACATGTTTATTCATGTTTTTAGCTCTTTATTGTGTCTTAACAATGTTTTCAAGTTTTTGTTGTATAGGTCTTCTCAGCTAAGGATTTCACTTGTGGTTCTTTTTCATTGGCTGATTTTTCTGTTTATGAACTTGATGTTTAGTAATCTGGTTTATTATTCTTTCCCTCCCCTTCTCTTTCTTTCTTTTTGCTTACTTTGTCAGGGAAGTAGAACAAAAATTTATTAGTCATGAAAGTGTATATTGACTCATACAGTTACCACATTTTCTGTCTTTTTGTTTTGCTCTGTTCATCTGTATTTAGTTAAACTTTGTTGCAGGCTGTCTAAACTCATTGTGAATAGAGGTCAGAAAATAAAAAATAAGTAAAATAAGATATACAGTAATACAATACACATATTTACTTAATACTAGTACTCATGTGTATTGGTCAGCTTTCCATCACTGTAATGAAATACATGAGATAATTAACTTATAAATAGAAAAGGGTTATTTTGTCTTACAGTTTATTTGGTTCTGGTCCAAGATGAAGTGGCCCTATTGGGCCTCTTGTGGGTGTACTGGCTGGCAGTGGTGGGCAGTGTGTAACAGAAAACTATTTATCTCAAGGCCAGGAACCAGAAAAGAAAGAGGAAGATTCTAGGATCCCACAGTGCCCTTGAATAGAATGCCCATAGTGACCTAAGGATCTCGATCTCCCAGTGTGCCCCACCTCCTAGAGGGTCTTAACATTTCCCAGTGGCACCACCCTGGGTGCCAGGCTTCTATACATAGCCCTTTTGGAACATTCAACATCCAGACTATAGCATCGTGTGTGAAAATCCCCAAACTTTCATTTTTTAAATAGTAAATAATACAAACTTTTTGAAAAGAGAAATAAATTACATTTTTTTGGAGTATGTTTATGTTTTAAATCCCTTCAATTTCTGATAGTGGTTCTTAATATTGGTTTTTCTTTAGTTCTTAAGGTTATTACATTTTTGTAGGTCTTTTGGGAGATTTTCACATATTAAAGGTTTTCAGCAAGTGAGTTTTTCCTTAGAAATGTGAGGAATGCTTTATCAGTTGCTTCTTAAATTAAACTTTCTTGGCCAGAACATTTATCTGTAAAAAATTAGTCATTCACTTTTAGCTTTTGGCTGCTGATCTTTTATGATTCAATGAATTATTTTTATTTTAAAGGTTAAATCTTTGGAGTAAGTGCCAACTTGTTGGAAATGCTAAATTAAACATTGCTGCTTGAAATTATATTTGATTTACTTGTTTAAGAAGAATAATGCCACCTCAGAAAAATCTCTCTTCTTTGTACATACATTAAAAGGAGTAGAATTTCTTAATATCCTTACTTTTGCCAATTTTAAGGGGAAGGAAGCATTATTAATTTGTTATCAATTTATAACATATAGCTGCAGCTATATATTCAAATTTCTAGATATTTCTATATAGGTCAGTCATGTCTGGTACTCTGTAACTTAGCATACAGAGTTTAGCATATTATTTACAGTTTATATATATTATTGCATACTATATACAATTTTAGCATACTAAAATAAAATTTTTTTCTAAAATTAAATACTTTTATTTCATTTGAAGTAAATAAGAGAAAAAATATTTTCTTGAAAATTGTGTGTTTTTTTGGTTTTTTGTTGTTGAACTAGAAACTTACTGATAGTTGTAAAAATTAGGGTTGACCTTGGTGTCATCCCTACGCTCTCAACAGAAATCAAGTCCTCTGTGTTTTACGTGGTAAGCTCAGTTGGAGGACTAAGGAGTTTACCTCATTTCGGATAATCCCAGACTACTGGGTTGTCTTCTCTGTGTCACTCCTGTCATTGACATGCAGTCCTTTCTTCTTCTTTAGTATTTGTTGATTCTTATTTCACAACTGACCTACTGTGAGATCGTTTTCTACTGTTCTTAGTGTGCAGATTGTTTTCCATTTTTCTTTTTTTTAAATTTTATTTTAATGGTACATTTTAGATACACATAGTGATAACATTCATCATAGGGGATTTGTACCTGTACATGATATATCTTGCTGCTTCTTTTTATTTCCACATTCTCCTCCCCTCCCTTCCCCCTCCTCCCTCCTTATTTATGAAAGCTTTGTTTCCATTTGTTCCTTCTATTCCTTATTTCTCTTGTCCCTCCATTCCTTTCCCCTTTCCCTTCCCTTGTTCCCCTTCCCATCTGAAAAATTTCTTCCCTTTCCCAATATAAAACATTTTATAAGAACAGCATGGTACTGGCAAACAGCATGATACTGAGGACCAATGGAACAGATTACAAGATGCAGAAACAAGTCCAAACACTCTTCAGTCGCCTTATCTTTGACAAAGGGGTCAAAGATCCTCACTGGAAGAAAGACAGCCTCTTTAACAAATGTTGCTGGAAAAACTGGCTCCACATGCCAAAGATTAAAACTAGACCCATATCTTTCCCCTTGCACTAAGCTAAAATCAAAGTGGATCAAAGATCTAAACATTAAAACAGAAACACTAAATCTTCTGGAAGATAGAATAGGTAGAACTTTTCAAGACATAGATGTAGGCAAAGACTTTGTGAACAGAGCCCCAATTGCCCAGGAAATATCACAAAGAATCAACAACTGGGATCTAATCTTATTAAAAAGTTTTACACAACAAAAGAAACCATCAACAGAGCAAAGCCACAACCCACAGATAAGAAATTTTTGCCAGCTATTCCTCCGACAAAGGACTAACATCTCAAATATATAAAGAACTCAAAAAAATCAGACCCCCAAAATTTAAAGATCCCATCCATTTTTATTTTCGTATCCTATATCTAAGTGAAAAATCAAGAGCCAGAAGAATTCCAGTGCGTTTTTGTTGTTGCTGTTCCACTGTGCTGTCTTAATGATGCTGTCCTTTCGCCAGCTACTTTTGGGGCATGTTATCACATCCAAGATATGTTTTGGTCTATATTAGTATGACTTGCAAGTCACACTACTTATGCTTCTTCATATTTAAGGTATACTTTTCAATTTAAAAGGTTAACATTTATTTAAATGCTAAATTATATGGAAATGTATGCCAACAGAACATTTTCTATTTGAAACAACCTTATTACCTGAAAAGTGTGTTTGTATAACATGATGTTTACTTTTTAATTATTTGTCTGCTGTGGTTTTATTTATTTAGTAAATTGGATGAATTTGAGGACAGAGATCACATCTCTTGTACTAATGTTTATTTTTCCTGTTGTGCCTGCCACAGTATGAAGCATACAGTAAAGCTAATAAATATTTGAAGAAATAAATGTACATGAATATGTTTATAGTGGAAGCAATTAAGCACCAGAAATTAGAAGGAATTTATGGTTCATTAAGCTTTTAGATCTTTTCAGTTGTTTTTTGTTTATTAGTAGGATCCCTTACATTAAATAATTACAAATAGTTTTTCTTTAAATATAGGTGTGCTTATCATCCATTTGTACTCTTTTATTATTTCCGCAGATACTGGTTATTCTCACTGAGAGGTGTAGAGTTTTTTGTTTGTTTTGTTGTTTAGTGATAATATTTTAAACTGTATTCCATGGTATTTGCAATTTTAGCCCCTAAAATTGGTTGTTTTACTCAGTTTTGTGTATTTAAATGTTTCCAGAAAGAGAAACTGCTTCTGGTTTTGGGGTCCCTTGGAGAAACCATTTGTTACCATAAAAGCAGTGTTGGTTTGGAGCAACCAGAGGCAATGCTAGTGCACCACAGAATGGCCTTTGTCAGCATTGCACTGTTTGCAGTTCGACTGTTACAAATGCTTCTCCCTGTTGAAAAGGTAAGGCAGGTAATGCTGCCTACAGAATCTAATAAAGAAATGCTTTGTTGTGAATTTCTTTTGATCCTGTCATGGTTCTGTTTAGACCATTTTCAAAATAAATATATATACAGTGATTTTACATGAAATACAGAAATTGAAATATGGTTAACCTTTTGAAAAGTTTTGACAGATTTTTTGACAGAAAATTGTTCAAATCTAGCAGTTGTTTTTATAGTATATATTTTCTTTTTTTTATACTATATATTTTCATGTAACTTTGTACATTTGTTTATTCCTTCACTTGTTCATTAAAGAATGTTTCACTGATTCCCCTTTAAGCTAGAATTGGTCCCATAGAATTTAGTCTTATGTAACAAGTAATTTTATTTAATATATACATATGTATTTATTTTATTTACGTAGTTCTTTTTCTTTTTTTTTCCCCTAGTACTTGGGATTGAACCCAGGGATATTCTACCATTGAGCTATGTCCTTGGTCCTTCTTATTTTTATTTTGAGACAAGATCTCACTGAGTCACTAAGTTGTCCAGGGTGGGCTTGAACTTGTGATTATCCTGCCAGTGTTAGAAATGTAGATGTATACCACCATGCCTGGCTTCATTTCTTTTTTTGTGGGGGGGGTGCTGGGGATTGAACTCAAGACCTAAGTGCTCCACCACTGAGCTAAATCCCCTTCATTTCTTTAATAACTTTGGGATTGCATGGAAGGCAGGGATCGTGTCTCCTATACCTGTTATGCCTGCCTCTGTTTCAGCATGTAATGAGGCTTACAGACTTCAGATACTTAAGATAGACAAAACAGATAGGTAGATATACTGGTACACGTACATAATTTATATACTTGATGAATCTTGGAGTTGAATGAAAGTTATTGAAAACTTAATAATCTCATCTCTGCAAAGGAATGTGTCTGGTCTTAGGTCAAGTTTAGCTTTTTCTTCTCTACAGATAGGTAGAGTTTTTTACTATTTCTCAATTTTCTTGACAAATGTAGTACAAATAATTTCCAGTAATACTTCAGAAATCACTTGCTTGTTAGCATATGTTAATGTCATGTAACTTTTTCCCCTTCAAAATAGGCTCAGCAGTGCTTTAGTTTCTAAGTGTTGTGTGGGCTGCTTAGGACGGCCCTATTTCTTGTATTGGTCGTATTTTGTATATATTAGTAATGTGTAAGTATTCTGTAGTTTAGTAACTTAAATGATGTTTTTGTTCTTGGAAATTATTTCTCTTGAATGTTTCCTTTGCCTCCTTTCTGCCTGAAGCTTAATTGCTTAATATTTTAATTCTAGCAGCATAGTAAAAGGATTTTAGGAAACAGAAGTATCCTGATATTTGTCTGACTCAAAATTGATATTTATTTGTTGTACAATCTAAACTATACTCATAGTTTGAGTTACTTATTGTATAGACTCATGTTTTAGTGAGGCTTTTGAAAGTTCTGTTGGTGAACATGCTCACTTTCAAAACATGCTCCTTTCATTATATTCTACAAAGATACACTTCTGCCCTGGATAGCAGTGAACTTCTGTGCTAGTCTTTATTGTAGAACTTTTCCTTTTTCCACTTTTCTATTTTACCTAACCCTTTCTTTCATTAAGCACTGGTGTTTTATTTTGATGGTGCTGGACGTCAGATTTAGGGCCTTGTGAAAGTGCTCTACCACTGAACTACAGGCTCAGCCCGAGGGTCTTCTTAATTTTTAACTTGTATTCAGAAAATAGCATGCTTATTTAGAAAATATTTTAATTTGCAACAAAACATAATATGCAACAAAATCTAAAATGATTGATGCACAAGTGTTTTGTAATGTACTTATTAGAAAAACAAAAATGAAGGTAGAAGAGAAATTGGCAATTAGAGAATGATTTCTTATACCTTTTTGTTGCTCTTAGTTATTAACAAATTTCATTTTCTTCCTAGAGTTCTGTGGAGCATATTGTCCAAATTCTATTTTATAGTAATACTTAACTATGCAGTATACTACCAGGTCATCTGAGAAAACAAGAGTAAAGCATTACATTTTGAAGATAGTATTTTGTTTATGCAAAACAATATCCCTTTTGTTAATTCTTAATTGGTCATTATATTTGAAGAAGGATAATTTTCCAAGGCATAGGGATTAAAAAATGAAAGAATTCCAGTCATAAGGGACTGGAATTGCCTTTAAAATATAGTTGTCTTTTTTTGTATAATAATATATAACTGAAAAATTGGTGCTACAATAACTTATTAAGTATCGCAAATGATTAATTTATCTGTAGGTTAAAGTATTGATGAAACACTTCTGTGCCTATCAGTTTATTTATTGCTTTTTTATTTTTTATTTTTTAAGTATGTGCTTATTAAAGTAGGAATCAGTTAAACTAGAAATCAGTAATTTATTTTGACTTGGTTTAGTGCTAGAATAATGTAGAGATAATTCTGTATGTATTTTTTGTTCTATTTTTTATTGTTTTAAAGACTCATCAGTACATCTAGGTTTTGGTATCTCTTTTAAACATAATTTGGAACTTCATTAGAAAAGTTTTGGTCGTCTGTTTATAGATGGCTACATTTTCTTTGACTGATTAGCCAAGTATTTTAAAATGAGATATAAACAAAAATGCTATTCCATTGCTCTTATATTTCTTCATTTTATATAAATGTAAGGTTATGCTGCCCTCTGCTTGTTATCAGCCCAGCAACAACTGAAGTGGAATTTGAACTCTAAAACTTTTAACCTTCAAATCCTTCTTTCATTCATTCATTTTTATTTTTTTTAGTTGCTACTTAGCAAATATGTAATTTGGATGTTAGAAAATGAACATAAATCTGTGCAGAGATTTCCTGAATTTGACAAAATGATCTTAAAGGCTTTTTTGAAACTGGTATTTGTTGATTTTTAAATGATTTCAGAGAGTACTCATTTGTAGGATAAAAAAAGATGGTAGTCTTGTGAGAAATACTAGAGTCGGATAATCCAAATTGACAAAATGTGGGGAATTTCATTTTGGGAAGCATAGAATAGAGAGCCAAACATACTGGCCATATGCTGAAGGAAGGTCACAGAGATTCCTAGGAGCTGCTAGTACTCTTTCTTAGCTAGCTAAGCTGACTGAGGGTAGTGAAGAATTTACTCAAAAAGCCTTTGGCTTTTCATTGAGGTCTATAAAATCTCATGATTGGTAAGTTGATTGAATGATTCATAGCAGTGCTTTTCTGTTACCCCCCTCTTTTTTTTTTTTTTTTTTTAACATTATTGGGTATTGAACCCAGGACCTCAGGAATGCTAGAGAAATGCTCTACCACTGAGCTACATCCCAGCCCTAAATTGCTTAAGCTGGCATTGTACTGTGTTTCCTACTGCCTCAGCCTCCTGAGTAGCTGGCATAGTCCTGTGCCCCACACCTGTCTCAGAACAGTGATTTTCAGGGTGCAGTGTGTAACCACATCTTGGGGCAGGGTCTGACATTCTTCCTTTCCTATAAACACTGAGATAAATGTCATGGCTGCTCTGATTGGCTAGGTTTCCAGAAAACGATATTCAATATTACAACCCAATGCCTATTACAACAAATGAGATGATGTTGACTTTTCTTATTTAGCAGTGGTGATACCTTTGTACTTAAACTTCCTCACTTTTAGTTCCAAATGACATGTAATTAATGTTCATCTATACCAAATGGCTGTCTAGGCTCTGGGATGTTGTATTAGTCAGCTTTCCATTACTGAGACAAAGTATCTGACCTAAACAATTTAAAGGGGAAAATGTTTACTTTAGCGTATGGTTTCAGAGACTTGAGTCCGCTATTGGCTGGCTCCAAGGCAGAAGCATCATGGCAGAAGGGAATAGGGGAGGAAAGCTGCTTACCTCATGGCAGCCAGGAATCAGAGTAAGCGAACATAGCCGCGGAGAAATAGAGGGTGCTGGGACAAGAATATACCTTTCCATGTTATGCTTCTAGTGACCTACTCCCTCCAACCGACTGCTGCCTCGTACAGGGACATTCAGCTATGAACTCATCACTGGATTGATCCATTGATGACATTAGGATCCCCATGATCTAATCATCTTTCAAAATCCCCGTCTCTGAGCACATGAGCTTTGAGGGGGATATTTTTGCTCTAAATAATAACAGATGCAAATTGATTAGTTTATTTGGTCATGCAAGAATTAAGCGTATGTCCTTAGTGCGGTGCTTTGAGTGCCAGAAACAATGAAATCTCAGATACAGGCATCCAGTGTGATAATGTCAGAATACCTGGCAAAACTGAAGAGAGGAAAGAAGAAAAGTATTTATTATTGAGTGCTACATACCCTGTGCTCTGCTTAGTGCTTATTTAATTCTCATAGCAGCTATTTTTGTTATTCTTGACTAAAGTAAGAAAATGCTTTTTAAAAACTAAAACTCAATGCTTTTGGAGTTAGATCCTCTGGGATATACAACAGTATTTTAGTGCAATGTCTAACTCATTAAGCCTCCTTTGCTTATTCCTCTTTGGCTTCCTAACTCTTAAAAAGGTAAAGCCCAGGACTAACTATGGTCCTCATCAAACACTATCCCATTTCTGATCTTTAAATGTCATCTATTTATTCATGCTTTCAAGATGTATATTTACATATCAGACATATGAATTCAACTGTAGACTTGTGTTTATCCAGTGTCCCTTTTGGCATCTTTATTGGATGACAGTAGATGTCTGCAGCTTCATGTCTCAAACCTAGGTTTTTGCTTCCTGTTACAAGTGTGTTCTCTATTTCAGTAAGTGCCAACTTCATCCTTCCAGTTGATAGTTAGTGAGGCAGAAACCTTAGGTCAGCCTTGATTTCTGTCTTTTACTCATACCTCTGTCCAATCCTTGAGTAAAAATTACCATTCCTCCCTTAAATACCCAGCGTCTGAACTCTTTGGGTTGACTTTATTATCCTGATTTACCTGGATCAGTGAAACCAGCTCCTCGTTAGTCACTTAGCTTCCATTATTACAGTTTACCATTTGTTCTCTAAAGACTGGTATTGATACTTACTTAAGACTTTCTGGTGGCTTCTATCACAGCACCAGCCCATGTGACAACGTGGAACCTTTCCCGGTCTGGCTCTGTCCCCTTGTCCTTGTCCCTCAGGACCAGCTTTGCTGGCTTCCTTGCTCTCTGAGTCTTTGTACGTGGTGCTCCCTCTTCTGTGACTGCTCGCCCGGATAGCCGCATGGCTCTTGACTCTTCTGAGCCTGTAGTTAAAGTCTAACCTGTTAAAGGCCTGCACTCCCCTGCTCCCACTCCCCTGACTTCCTTATTCATCTCCATCTTTCTTATACTATTTACAAAATTTTTCTTAGCACTTTTGCCCACATTTGACTTGTGTGTATCCATTTGCCTTCTGACTTCTCCAGAGGAATTTCAGCTTTATGAGGACAGAGATTTTGCTTCCTGCTGTGTTTCTAGAATTGGAACACAGTAGGTTCTTAATATTTACTAAGTGAGCAAGTAATAGATGAGTAGATAATTTAGTTTCTCTTTTGTTCTTTTCCCCACTAGGAGGGTTCTTCACAAAATAATGAAATTTCTCTTGACTTTCTAATGCCTGCTTTTTTTTTTCACTTTTAAAATTAATTTATTCCATTGCCCTCTGTTGGAAGCACACATCAGAAAAGGTGAATTATAAGTAGCCCAGTGTACACCAGCAAGTTTACAGGATGTTGAAAACATCCAAATCAGAAACTCTGCATTGGAATTTAGCCTCCTTCCCCCTAATCTAGTCCAGTTGCAGGGACACACCCTCCTCCTCACCCAATGCTCACCTGCTAAGTCAAAGATTCAACAGAGCAAAAACTGTCAGTGAAAAAGAAGGAGCCGTTGTGATTAGCATCATCAGCCACTGAAGCAGAGGAGCTGCTGGTGCTACTTTCAAGAAAAGATGAAAATCAGTTTAAATATACAATTTCAAAATTTTGGTGCTCTCCTAATGGATAGAAAAACACTGGGGAACATGCCTTAGACATAATGTGTCACTTCAGGACCAGGCGACCACAACACTCGAAGGGACTCACTCCAAGGCAGCCAGCTGCTTGATGGTGCAGGGGACTTTCTTTGCACTTTCCTCAAATTCTTGCTGCTTTCTGTTGGTTTCCTTTGTAGTTTTGTTCTTGGCTCGCTCTTTGTCCAGTTTGAAAAATTTGCTGAGGGTTAATTCTTCAAGCTGCTTCTTGACAGAAATGAGTGCACTGCCAAGATGAATGCTTTTTATTCATCGATGGCAATGTTGGTGAACCTATGGCATGTGTGTTATTTATTTTTCTTTTAAGACAAGAGATGTTGATGTATGAATTGTTTTTTTCTAAACCAAAACCTTAGTATTCAGTTTTAATTGCAGTGTTGGCACTTTGTGATAAATAAATGAGTTTTGGGTTGCAGTTTGGGCACTTGTCTCTAAAAGGTTCACCATCACTGCTCTATGGGATTGTCATCTGGCTCCTAGGCTTCCAACTCCTTGAAGCAGAAGAAACGTAGGCCAGTGGCACTTGTCTCAGTGGGGCAGTGCATGTCGCTGGCCTTGACCATCCAGGAAGGACCAGTTCTTGAACATAGAGACACCCTGATCCTTGAGATAGAGCTCCCATACCTGGGGCAATGCCTGGGACAGCATGTAGTTGCCACTGCTGCTGCAGACTATAATAGCAGCTATCTTACTAGTACGGAGCTTTTTTTTCATGTGTGTAACCTAAAAATTTGGTTTCTGTAGTCTACGATCTTTATGAAGTAACTTTATTTCATTCGAGGACATTAGTGTTTAGCTGATTCAGCTCTTAATATTAGATTTTCAGACAGTTAGTGATTATCCTAAAACTGGATTATCTATAAAATAAGTCATGACCAAATCCTCTAGAAAAGATGGCTTTTCAGCTGTTATAGTGATCCTGACAAATGATTAAAAATAGTTCTTTTAGTGTTAAGTCCATTGATTTAGATCATAAAATGTACGTAATAGAATATAACAGACATTTCTTCTCTGATTATTCTAGAGCTATTTTAAATATTATGTTAAATTTTCTCTTTCCTCTCTAAAACACAAAAGCAAAAATCAGTTTCTATTCAAATCAATCTGTAAGTTGAGTAACACTACATTATGCATAACTACAGATTGATAATGCAGCCTAATGAGTATAACTTGCAGTCTGGATTGTGATGCCTCCTGCTTTGCTGTAATTGTTCAGGATTACATTTGCTCTCCAGGGTTCTTCTGGGTCCATATGAATTTTAGGAATGTTTTTAGTTCTGTGAAGAATGTTGCTGGTTATTTTGATAGGGATTGTATTAAATCCGTATGGCCATTTTGACAATATTGGTTCTGCCTATCCAGGAACAGAAGATGGCTTTCCATTTTCTGATATTGTCTTTGATCTCCTTTTTCAGAATACTGTAGTTTTCATTGTAGAGGTCTTTCGCTTTATTGGTTAAGTTAATTCCTAAGTATTTAATTTTTCTTGATGCTATTGTGAGTGGCTTTGTAAAACAAATTTTTAACTTTTTTTTTTTTTTTAATTTGTCAAGGCAAGTGAGTTTTTACCAGAGCCTTTGTCAGCAGCATTATTTCTTCTTTCTTTGGACATGCCTGTTTCTTTGGAATATCCAAATATTCATGAAGCTGTCGTGGCCTACTTGGAACAGCTGAATTCTGAAAACTTCAGTATTTATAAACGAACTGCGGAGGCTGTTTATTCAATTGAATGTGCCTGTAACTTCCTGTCTGATGTTGGGAAAGAGGTAAAATATTTTGTTAACACCTCTTTAAGTCCTTTAGGTGAAATCCTTTTCAAATTCATATACATGTAGCAATTGAATTGCTAGAGGAGGGATATGTTATTATTGAGTGGGTTTCTTACCAGATTAATGTAAGACTATGATTTATATAAAAGTAAGACAGACTTTAGATTAATGAATGTCATGTATTCATAATAACAGTGGTTTGAAAAAGTAATATTAGTGGTTTGAGAAGTTAACACTTAACAGTGAGTACCTATATGATTACAGTGTATGAACTGAATAATATTTGATGTTACCAGGATTATGATGGCCATACTTGCAGAAATAGTTTTATTTTCATATTTGATGGATGTTTGCTACATATTTATACAAAGAACCTTGAATTTTAAAAAGTTAAATGCAGCTATGAAATACCGTGTTTATAAAATGTGTAACTTTAAGTACCATGTTAGAGCAATAATTATGTATCAGTTATTTCTTTTAAAAATGCTATTAGGATATTATTTAGTATGTTATCAGTGATGGGTTAATGACTCTTAAGGATGACATGGACTACAATAGTGGTTTACTGTCTGAGAATACCACAGTAGATCCTGAAGATATTAAACAATTGAACAAAATTCTTCTTTTGGCATTAATATCGATCATATTTGAACCCCATATTTAGAAATTTCCTTTATATACCGACTAGGGTGTCTTGTGTTTATTTTTCACATATCTTGATGCCACTGGCTTCTTATTTCTTCTGTGATAGAATTTTGAATTATGTCCCTAAGGGGAATTATTTCTGTGGCATTATTCTCTGGTCGTATTGAATGTCGTCTGTGTTCCTAGAATCTGGCAGGTGTTAGACCATTTAACTTTAGGCTGACTCAGAGTTAAATAATACACATTCACACATGTCATTTAGCTAGAGCTTTCCCCTACAATTTTTCTTCTAGACAGACAATTTTAGGTAACTTGTTGAGCAAGTAGACTTAAGCAAATGTAAACAATCTCAGGGGCTCTGAACAATCTAATTTCTTGAGGTAGCTTAGTTTATTTTTTATTAGTATATGTTTATAGTATATTAAGACTATATTCATCATGGGGAGTTGGTACATGTAGATAACACATCTTAATTCTTTTTGCTTCCTCTTCCCCTCTCCTCCCTCTCCCCTCTTTACATCTCTTGAACCCCTTCCTATTAGTTTAATGGAGAATTTTATTGTACATGAACTTGACATTTATTATCCTATTCTGCCTCTTTTTTAGGGTGAGAAGAATCTCTTAGAATTAGTGGAGCTTGCAGACCAAGCCTTGCGTAGCTTCTCCTATCATCAGCATTTTCCCCTAATAAAGGAAATCATCTGCATTTGTTCAAAGATGTAATATTTTCTTTTATTATATTATTATAGGACACTGTATGTGTAAGTGTATATATGTATGTGTGTAAATTTAGGAATAATATAAATGAAATTGACCTTAGATCTTTGTATTAGTTTTCAGTTTAAATCATTTTTTATGTGATCTTTAAACTATATAGGGATAGAATATTAAGACTGTTAATTGTCTTTTAAGAGTATACTTTAAATGAGTCATGCCTATAATGAGAGTAAATATTCCTTGGTTTTTTTTTTTTTTTTTTTTTTTGGCACTAGGAATTGAACTCAGGGCCTTGTGCTTGCTAGGCAAGGACTCTAACCACTGGGCTAAATCTGCAGCTTTCCTTGGATTGTTATACACTTGCTCTCGATATCTATCCAGGCTAACTGTATTCAAACACACTTAACTAACTTTAAAATTTTAAATAATAATTTTATGCTTTCACTTTTAAAGTTTTATTTGTTGCACCTTTTTTCTTAAGTATATTTAGACATTTTGTATCTGGGGTTTTTGGTTTGTTTATGTTTTTTGTTTAAGAAAGAACATTTTTCTGCCCTGAAGCAAGTAAATATTCTGGTAAGTTCAGGCCAATCTGTTTAGTTAAGTAACAACCCAACTGGAAGAATTAGAGTAGGAATACATCTCTTCTGATAATCTTTGTAATCTTTTGCTTAGTACCTTATCGTAGATGTTTTGGATGTTTTGCTTTTCTACCAGCTGGAAATCTGCCCAGGCCAGTCCATTACTACAAGGAGAAAGCCAGAAGGTACTTCTGCATATGTTATCACACCCACTGCCACAAGTGAAAACTGAAACTTACCACTGCTGTCTGGAAATTGTTAAGGTGGAGTTTTTGTTCCGCTCATATTTTTGAGAACAAATAGTGGATTTCCTAATGGTACCTTCAAAATTAAGTTACATAACCTTTACGTGAGTTTTAAGAGTCATAGTCAATGAAAGTAGATGGCAATTATTAGTCAATTCTAGGAAATTCGTAGTATTAAATTCCCTTAACAAGTCTAACAGTTGAATTGCTTTATTGTATTTGGCTCTAAGAATATAAAAATTTGTATATTTTGCCATTTTTATTTCTGGTCTATTTTATCCACATGAATAAAATATAGTTGCAGAGGAAACTTCTCTTCTTTCTCTTCCCTCTTCTTCTTCCTCTAGCACAACCTAACTACTGATAAAGTTGATGTGTATCTTTTCCATCTCTGCTTTTTTACGTATTTTTACTGCATATGTATAGCTATAAGAAATATATAATGTTGTTTGCTGTTTGAAAATATAATTTCATACTGCACTTATGTTTTGGCCAGTGTTTCCTTCATTTAATAGTATGATTTGAGAACTGCCTAATTGGTTCATCTTAATTGTTAAATTAAATTTACTTCCTTTTATTTATTGATAAATTCTTAAATTCTATTTCTTTTTTACAAAAGTGTATTTTTCAGTATTTTCAATGACAGTCTAACTGAGGGGAATATAAAAATATCTTGATTTCACTTTTGAGAAATAATTTAGTTGGATTAGAATTATATCCCTAGCACTCAACTAGCATTACTTAGTGTAATATCTTCAGGCATAATGTCTTCCATGTTTTAGCATGTATCAGAATTCCATTCATTTTTAAAGTTTGTTGATATTCCATTGTCTTTGTATAACAAATTTTATCATTCATCCCCTGATGGACATTTATGTTGTTTCCATCTATTGTGAACATGGGTACACTAATATTTCATTCAGACCTTTTAATTCTTTGAGTATTCTTTAATTCTATGAGTATATCTAACCAGAAGTGAAATTACTGGATCTTATGGTGATATTCTGGGTTTAATTTTTTGAGGCTCACCCTGTTGTTTTCCAGAGTGGCTATAGCATCTTATATTCCTTTCATCAGCGGGTAAGGATTACAGTTTCTCTGCGTCTTCATCAATACTTGTTATTTTTTGTTTTGGAATTTTTTTGGTTTGCTTTTGCTTTTGATAGTAGTCATCCTAAGAAGTGTGAAGTTGCATTTCATCATAGTTACTTTTTAATTTATTCATCAAGTTTTGAATATCAGTTGTTCTGTTTTTTCTTTCTACATATTTGCATTGTTTCTTTTTTGGCTTACTCTTTTTTCGTAATATTTAGATTTTTCTATTAGAATTCTCTCATTGTTTTGGCTACTAAAATTCCTTATGTTTATGCTGAAGATTTTAGCAATACTGTTATTTTTGATTTTCAGGTCATCTTTCGTATGGTAATTTTTTTTTTTTGGGTGCTGGGGCTTGAACTCAGGGCCTTGCGCTTGCTAGGCAAGCACTCTAACCCCTGAATTAAATCCCCAGCCCAGTATGTGAAATCTTTTCTTTGTTAATTTTGCTGTTCTGAGGATTGAACCCAGGGTCTCATATATGGTAGGCAGGTGTGGTACTATTTAGCTACATTACCAGCCTGGGCACGAGAATCTGGTATAGTGGTACCTTGGTTCACAAACTTAATTCTTTCTTTAGTGTGTATATGTACTATACTTGCAATTTGGTTACAACCAGAATCGTGGAACAAATTCTGCAACCAGAATCGTGGAAAGAATTAAGTTTGTGAACCGAGGTCCCACTGTACTCTGTAGTTTTTTTTTTTTTTTTTTTTTTAATTTGCTTTTTTCTTGTCTTCAGGGATTTGATAGAGATGGTGTAGTTTGGGAGCATTTGTTATGAAGGTACATTTTCATCTGAATATATCGAAATGATCCTCAAAAGAGATAGGGCTTTTAAAAGTTGAAAGTAGGATTAGACCATGTTGGCTAATTGAGGTTAGGTGGGTTTAGGTGGAACAAAAGTTGAAAGAATCTCCTTCTATTGAGTTTGTATTTTCTTTGAGATTGAAAGGCAGTAAGGGAGATAATGTATTAAGAATGATTGATATGGGAAGATATTTGATGATATATATTAGGGTATTGGGGCTGCATTGAAAGCTTAATTAATTGTGTACATAATCTCTGTAGTGAAGCCAGGCTACTTTGCATGGTTAACTTTTGCTTGCTATTTGTCATTTTTGGGAATGTGAACCTTTATATCCATTAAAACTTGGACTATTTTATTTTTGGTGAGAAGGAAGGCTGTTGGTGAAAATGAGCTGAATAGTTGAAATGATAAACTATAGAATCAAATAATGTGAAAACTAGAGGGAAGAATATAAGAGGATTTATGAACTGGAAGTCAAAGAAGGATATACTGCCAGTTACTGAGCAAGAAGATTAGACATCTACTGTAGAGGTAGAACAAGTGAACACTACGTTGAAGTTTTTCTGAGGTTTAGGATAAGTGAGTATGATTGAGATGAGGATGCCAAGAAACTAAATATCTACATTTGTGTTAGTTCTTTCTCTCAGAAATTGAAAATGATACTTAAATTATAACCCTCCATCTCTCTTTCCTTCCTTCCTTCCTTTTTATTTTCCTAGTAAGAATTGAATCTAGGGCTTTTGCACTGAGCTACATCCCTACCCTTCTTTTATTTTTTATTTTGAGACATGATCTTGATAAGTTGCACAGGCTGGCCTTAAACTTGTGTTCTTCATGCATCAGCCTCCTGAGTAGCTGGAATTTTAGATATGCATCACTATGAAATAGATTTTAAATAAATCTTAGAAAATAGAAAAATTTCCAGGTAGAAAAAAATTTGATATTACAAAGTTATTGATAGATATGGTAATTTTGCTCTATGATGAATTGAAATGGGAATTATTTGAATGTTAATTTGTTAGAGTAATAATAGGAAAAAAGATCAGAAACACAGATATATGTGTCAGTCTGGAATTTGTTATTTTAAAAGAATGTACTGGATCCATTAATGATTTTGAAAATTTTAGATTCTAATAATTTTATAAGCCAGTAGTATACATTTTGTGAGAATAATCTGAATCTAAGTTGAAGGATTTTTTAAAAAAATACAGCTCAGCTCATTTGGCTTTATATGGCATGGGGAAAGAATGTCCTTGTAAAATATTACAAAAAATTCTCTTCTCACAAATGGTACTGATCTATATAACAAAGTATTTATTTATATAAAATAAATACATATTTATCCTCATGGAATTAAATAATTTTTAAGTTGAAAGCTCCAAATGGTGATATTTCTTATAGTTAGTCCCCTGTATTGAAAGGATATAGTACCTGGGTTTAGATTTAAGCATTTGTGTATGCTTTTCACTTTAATTGACAGTATTTCTCATATGACATTATTCTGTTGTCTTTTGAAAAATCTCCAGACAATACTGCAACTCTGTGTAACCTAAACGTAGGAGTATGCTACTAATGTGCAGGTTACTTCTGAGTAGGCAGATCAACTTTCTCTTTTAAGACTTATGTTGAGGAAGGAGTGGGAAAGAGGTAAAGTAGTTCTCATTTAAGGATGATCTTATGACAACTTGATGTTACTTATGTATAAATTCATTCTTCAATATTTACCAGACACTTATATATGAGGTACTTCTGAGACTTCAGTGATGGGATTGTAAAAAGGACAGAAAAGATCCTTGTGATCACAGAGCTTACCTTCAAATGGGGAAGACAGGAATAAGTATATATAATAAAAGTCTATTTTAAAAGTGTGTTGTGTAGGGGCTGGAGACTTAGCTCAGTAGTTAGAGTGCTTGCCTTGCAAGCACAAGGCCCTGAGTTTGATCTCCAGTACTAGAAAAAAAAAATGAATAAATAAAAAAAAAAGTGTGTTGTGTATGATGTGAAGAAAATGAAAAAGAATAAAAGAATAGAGAGTAGCTAGAGAATGTTGGCTCAAATGTACATAGACCGGATAGAGAAGGAGGGAGATAGAGCTTCTGGGTAGGGAAAATATCAATGGAAAGTCCTGCTTTTTAGGTGAGAATGCACTTTGTTTCAGGAACAAAAAGGTCATTGTAGTTGGGCATACTAAGAGCATACAGTGGAACCGGATTGAGTTGCGGATAAGTAAAAGTGGCCGATTCATGCTTTGCCAGCCATTATACAGCTTTGAATTTGTGTTCTAAATATAGTGAGAATCTATGAACATTTAAGCAGAAAAAAGGCTTGATCTGATTATCTTCCTTTTCTTTGTGTGGAATAAATTGTCAGGAGTCAAGAGTAGAAACTGGAGGACCTATTCCATTGTAGTAACCCTGGCAAGATATGATGGTGTGATGGAGATGGAGAGAAGGAAGTGAATGCAGGATATATTCTGGACATAGAGCTCATTGGTCTTGCTGATGATGAGAGTGAAAGATAAAGAGTAAACAAGGGTAGAGTTGGGTTTAGCTCAGAGGTAGAGCACTTGCCTAGCAAGTGCAAGGCCCTGAGTTTGAGCCCCAGCACTTGCCCCCAACCCCCAAAAGAGTAAACAAGGATGAATTCTAGAGTTTTTGGAGATTGTAGTTGGAGTGATAGCGTTTTCCCAAATTTGGGATCATGGGTTGGGTAGAGTTCTGTTTCGCATTAAATTTGACATGGCTTTTTTTTTTTTTTTTTTTGTACATGAAGTGCTGTGTTAGACTGTAGAATATAATAATGATAATTATGCTAGTAATAATGGTGATGATAATAGAGAAACTAACACTTACTGGACATTTACATGTGGTTTTTATGATATGTTATCTCATTGAATCATACCAATTCTATGAGTTTGTTCATAGTCATTCAACTAAAAGTAGTAAAATTGGACTTTGAACCCAGATAGTTTGCCTCAGAGCCCATATTCTTATGTAGTGCCTCACACTACCTTTGGAGAGTGAGGCCAGGATTATGTATAAAATTTTCAGTCATCAGTATGGAGATGATTTTTAGAGCCAAGAGCCTCATCTCCTGAGAGACTAGGGAATAGATGGCCTTCTAGATGATATTATTCCCAATGTATGAGTGGATAAACTGAGGCTCAGAGAGTATCTTAAGGAAGTAAGTTACAGCTATTTTTAAACCTTAAGGCTTGTGCTTTAGGTCTTTCAAATGCTTGGAATACAAGATTTTTGCATGATGTTAAGGAGAAAAAATAAATATAATTAAAAACATAATACAAATAGATATATAGTAAATGCATATATAATATAAATAAATACGTATAATTGTTATAAATAATTGTTGGTAGTGGTTAGGAAGTAGTAATTGGCAGGATTAAAAAAATTATGTAACTTGTGTTTTCATCTTCTGTACTGTATTTATGTTAATATTTCTAGTACCTTTTTTCCCTCTCACTTTAAATACCCTCTAAATTGAGAAAGAATTTGTGAGAATTATTCTAAGAGATGGTACAGAGCAATTACTTGTATTTCATATGTTATGCTTCCTCCACCCAATACTTTGTATTTTAATTTAAAATTTGTTTTTCTATCTCAAACTTCAGTTAACTTAGGTTAAGTTTATTATTTCGTTTATATACTTTATATCTATCAACTTTAAGAGATAATGGTTGTTTCAGCAATTTGGTTTAATTTATCAAAACTGCTTATTGGCAGAAAGTAATACATCTCCTACAGACTCACTGTTAGCTAATCTTTTTTACCTTCTATTAAGAAAGTTTTAATAAAGTGACATTTAAAATTGAAAATGAAATATAAACAGAAGAAACAGAATCTCTTTGTAAAAATTAGTGTCACTCATTTTGAAAAATATTTTTGTGTTATTTTACAGGAATGTTTAGGTGTTCATAATGTCACTATACCTGTGTCTTCCCTTTGTAATGGAATTCATTTTCTACTTCACCCAAAAGTTCTGTATGAAATCTCTGCATTTGGTATCCAAGAACCCAGAAATGAGGTATGAAATGTCAAAAACAAGTGCAAAAGATTATTGTACCCAGCTAAATCAGGGTAACATTCTAATAAAACTGGATAATGCAATTAAGAACTAAAAAGAAACTTGTCTCATTGGTATATTGGTTTCATTGTTATTTATATGAAAAGAAATATTAAAAATGTGATTCAAAGTGTAAAACATACTGATCTAAAAGGATTCAAGTCAAATAGTTTATTTATGGTTTTCATTTAAGATATAAAGAACTAAAGAATAATTATTGAAAGGTTATTAAAGTTGAAAAGTGGAATACATTAAGAGAGAAAAACTCATTGAGAAGAGAATATGAGAAGATGCTTTGGAAATAGGAACATTTGAAGAATAAGATGTTAATTATGGTACCTTCCCAGATTTTATAAAATGTAGCAGGTGTGTGAGATGACTAAGTGGACATCTCCTTTTACTGGATTATTATGTTTTGTTGAGCAGGTGAGTGCTGCTGCCAAGGCCATTCTGTTGTACCTGCTTCAGGGACGATTGATGATGACAGCACTGACCTGGAACAAGTTTATCGAGTCTCTCTGTCCTGTCATTCCAGTACTGCAGGTACTCTGTACAGTTCACCTTTTACCATAACTATTTATCTTTGACTGAGTGTGACTGATTTAAAAGCATGCAAACAGCCAAACTGTCATGTTACCCGAAAAATGAAGAGGAGTGGTGATGGCACTGTGGATGCATGAACAGGAAGTAGATGGCTGCTTTTTTTCTGGCAGTAGGTTAAATGAGGATGGCTAATTTGCCTGTGCTGTATGTATCTGGGTAGGTGGTTAAGAAATTAGGTGCAGACATTATAGACTGTGAAAAATAGAAATGAACCTTATGTAATGGCTTTTAGAGAAAGTGCTTTTTAAGCAGATAGTACATAACTAACTTGCATTCTGAATTCTGCATATGTACTCTGGGAGTGAGACCTTTACTAACGAGCACTTGGAAGCAAAGTATTTCAGCAGGAAGCTCAGGTCTGTACCTTCCTTGGGTGAAGGAGTTTGAAGACACTATGCTGGGCACAGTCATTTGTCAGGAAAGCCACAGACTTGGTCCTTGAGGAGCATGGGTCCTGTTGTCTTGCATGTAGTGTTTGTAGCACTCCATCTTTGTATTGTGGGGGCAGGGGCTGAGCAGCTGTGAAATGCCTCATAGATGGGAGGTGCTACTACTAGAATTTTGGAAAAAGAGAAATCAGCAAATGTCAAGGTTGGTAAACTTTTTGAAGTCTTCTAATATTATTTTTAAAATATAGTTCCTTTTTCAATCAATGTGGTTTTATTTAGAAACCTTACCTAATTTAGATTATTCTGAAAAGTGGCTATTTTATTCAATTTAATTGAAAGAAATTTATGAGTTGTATGACAGGCTAGTACAATTATTATTTTCAGCTTGAAAAATTAACGTGAATAAAGTCAAACAGTACTTTCTCTTTTAAAAAATTATTAGGGCTATGCTGACCCAGAAGATCCTTTGGGTAACTCCATTCTCCTTTTAAGTGAAGCAAGTTCTGAGGCAGGACAAGGGGTTCTTCCTTGTACTACCTGGTTAAAGTTCGTGCTGCGGCTTTTGCTAGTGAAAAAGCCATCGTGAGTACAACATAATCTTTTGATTAATGGGAACATTCTAGGAAAGTATAGGAATTATTATTGATCTGAAACAGAGTAGAACTAAAGCATTTAAAGGGAGGTTATCCTGCATTATTAGATAGAGGTAACCACGTATGTGAAACTGAGCAGATAAAACATCTTTTAGATACTTTTCCTGAAACACTTTATCCACTAGACAGTCTGGTGATCTCTTGCCAGATCAGCCTGTGTTAAAGGAGTAGTGTAGGCTTGTTGGAGAGTCATGGAGATAAATAGTTTGTAAAAATTGTAGTGTGTGCCCATCTTTTCTTCTCTTTAGAAATTGTTAGCCTTCTGGAATGATGTTTTTTCTAGAGCTCTGTTCTGCAAATGAAGTTTTTCATGAAAGTATATTGGGCCAATTGCTTCCTAAAGCAGATACTCAGGTACTTTAATCTCACTCAGTTTGTGCTATTACTTGGGGAACTAAAAAGGTCCTTTCCTTGCCAATTATTATTCTTTATTTCTGACATTTATTTTATAAGTGTTACAAAGTTGGATTTTAGTTATATATGAAATATTTTTCATAGAAAAAGGAAAATATTAGTAAGGGTAGTATAAATGTGGGTTATTATTGTATTTTATTGATATACAGCGATTCTTTCAATTATGGCCTTTTTTGTAGACAAATTCCGAAATATTCACTTATTTTGTATTTTTAGGGTCCGTTCACTAGCATTAAAGCTTTTAGCATTCCATCTTACAAGTGAAGAAGGGGCTGATACAAAGCGCCCTTTAATAGATGCCAGAGTTCTCTCCAGAGTTACTAATTTATTTATTGTGACAAAACCTATCGAACTCAAATTGGATGACAGAAAAGAACTGGTTATTAAGGTAACTATAACTTTTGTGTTTATTAAACTATGTGGTTACTTCATATATTTGTGTATCACATATTTTATGTGACATTGTTCAGGTCATATATGCCATATAAGTGTCATGATTCACATCGAGTTCGAAATTATGTTTTGAGGTTCCTTGTAGTTTGCTATGATTGTATAGTTGTTAGTACTTTTTATTGTGAAATTATGTTCTGGGTTCATCTGGATGCATTTATTTATTGAATACTTCTTGAGTACCTGTTATATGCCACTGTATTATAACACTGATGAAAATTATTTCTGATATTATCTAAATACAGGATAAGGTGAAATAGTGAGAGGATATTTTGTGATGATTTTTAAAAACAAATGTCACTGACTTAAAAACTGTTGGGAGTTCTTTTTATGTTGGAATTGCCTATAATAGCAAAAAAGGCAAAATTCTTATGAAAAAAGTTTTAGCTGCTTAATTAGAGGAAAAAAAAAACGTAGTACACAGAGGTAGTTTCCTTAGGTTTTACAGCAGTTCTACAATTTTTTCTTAGTTTCTTTTCTAAATCTTTGGCTTTTTATATGCCTTTAGAATTTAATGTTCATTTCCCCGTTTTTAACCAGGATTGTACTTACATCATACCGAACTACTACAGAATTCTGTAAAGAAGGCTGTCCTTATGCTTTCTAGCTTCAACTTCACTTTGAGTTCACAATTTGGCAGTTGTTATTTAAGTTTACATTAGCTTTCCAACACTAGAGATGATAATAGAGTAGAGCCACATGTAATGTAGTAGTTTGGTTTTTTTGTTTTTCTGTAGTGCTGGAGATTGAACCTAGGACCTTTGCAGTGAACTACATCCCAGTGCTTTTAAAATATATTTTGAGACAGGGTCTTGCTAAATTCCCGTGACCTGAACTTGTGATCTTCCTGCCTCAGCCTCTCAGAGTGCTAGAATTACAGGCATGTTCTACCATGCCTGGCTAAGACTTTTTTTTTGTTTAAATGAGTAAACACATTCAGTGTTCTTCTGATTTAATGTTCAGAGCTCTATGACAGCCTTGTAAAGTCTTCTGCTGGCTACATACAAAGTCCAATTAGGGAGATCACTCAGTACTAACCCACTCACAGTCACTCCTTTGCCATATATGTGTAGTTTGGTGGAAGGCGGAAATGGGGAAACTGTGGAACTGTCTTTTGGGAGTCCACAGTAAGGTTGGAAGATAGCACTAGGTGAAAGTAAGAAAGAATGTCATCTTTGTTCCTTCCCTATTGCTAGTTTTGCTGTCTCATACTGTGGTGGTCATGGACCGCCATGACGTGAACCATTACTAGTTTCTGACTGTTCGTCACCTTTCCATCCCTGAGACAAAATATCTGAGAAAAAAACACAGGGGGAAAGATTTATTTTGGCTCACAGTTTCAGAAATTTTAGTCCACGATCAGCTGGCTGCATTGTATGGGTCCGTGGTGAGGAAAAACAGCAGCAAAGCTGCTCACCTCATGGCAGCTGAGAAACAATTATGAGACCATGTGCTTGCAAGCTTCTTCATCCTGCTCTTGTTGCATCTGGGCCCTTCACCTGTTGGATGGTGCTGCCCACATTCTGGGTGGGTCTCCCTCTCAGTGTACTGTCTCATATGCCAGTCTTCTTTGGAAATACCCTCACAGACACCCTGAAGTGTGCTATACTAAATTTTTAGGAGTTTCTCAACCCTTGACTGTCACTTCGCTGCACCTATTTGCTCCAGAGTCTCTTATGAGGGAGACAAGGGAGAGAACCAGGGCATTTCCAGCTACTGGCTGGTAGGAGCACAGTGATATCCTGAGTCATAGATCTGGATGGCCCTTTTCAGGGTGGTATGACTAGTAGAGATGTTAGGAAACATGAATGTTTTCTATGATGATCTTAAGATAGCTAACAGATTATTGGGTTATGGATTACTTCCTAGCAAAAGGGAGGCTTATTTGACATTATGGCTCTTTTTTTTAGATCCTAAGTTCCTCTCTGACCTTGTGTATCATTTATATTTACGTGTAAATCAGTTACCTAAGTAAGTTGACTTTTTGAGCTTTTTATCTTATTACCTGAACTATAAAATTTTATTGAGGGATTAGAAGCACACAAAATGTAATTTTCTTTTTTCCCTTTTTGATTTGTAGTTGGAGACTATTGAAAAGGTATACGAAGTCTTCACCTCAGATGATGTTGATCTTGCTTTGAGAAAGTCGGCGGCAGAACAGTTAGCTGTGATTATGCAAGGTACCATCTTTAAGGAAAGCAATTACTGCTGACAGGATTTGAGATTGCTGTTCGCATTATTGCCATAGCAGACCCGTTTATAGGCTAGATCCAGCTTGTAGCCTGTTTTCTTTGGCCTTCAGGTTACAGATAGTTGTCACATCTTTAAAGTTGTTAAAGAAACAAAACCAAGACCAAAGAATATGCAACAGAGACCCTGTGTGGCCATCAAAGTGTAACATATTTACTACCTGATTATTTATAGAAAAAGTTTGTAGGCCTAGTAGATTATCATTATTTAACCTATAGATTGTCACTTGGTAGAATTATCTTCTAAGATATCAATAGATTTCTGAAAGTAACTTGTGTTTCTATCTCAATTTACATAGTACATAATGTTCAATTTGTACATCTTGCTCAGAGAAATTAATAAAACAGTACATTTGTGGGTAGATAAAATAAAAATAACATACTGTAGTTGTGCATTCTTTCTTACGATCTGTTTTTAAATACAATTAAAAAATACACTGTTAGCTTTATTTATAGTGTTGTTATTCTGTACGTTTCCATTCGTTTGGTTAGTTTTTATTTTTTCCCTCTGTTATATGTACTTTAATATTTGTAAGAAAAGATAACTTTGCACTTACATAATGCAAAGATTTTTGTGGTTAACATTTCTGTCTTGACATTAGTAGGTATTGGGATGAGAGAGTAATTTGAAAGAATGTGTTTAGCATATTTATTTTTTTTTTAAATTTTAGTGGTTTTGATTGATACAATCCACTTAATATACAAACTAAAGACTTGAGTAGGCATTTCTCAAGAGATGTCAGGTAAATGAAAAAGAGAAAATACAGAGGAAAAAGTATCAAAAAGAGGAACAAATTCTGGTAAGGATGTAGAGAAATGGGAGCTCCTATACATTGTTGTTGAGGATGTAATTAGTACAACCATTATGGAATACAGTATGGAAGTTCCTCAAAAAAATTAAAAGCAGAACTTCCATATGATCCAGCAATCCCACTCCTGAGTATATATCCAGAGGAAAAGAAACCAGTATTTTGAAGAGACATCTACACTCGTATGTTGACACAGCACTGTTCACAATAACAAATTGGTAGTGCTAATAACAATAATACACATTACAGAAGATAAGGCTCTAAAAAAATGTGAAGAGCCATGGTTAAAAAACAAATCTCTTTTAGAGATTATTCCTTTGTTAACATTTAAAAAATATAACATAATTTTGGCTTCTAGTAAGTGCTAGAGGTAAAAGAAATCTTTGAAGTAGCAGTAACTACTTGTTCAATATCAGTGTGTGTGTGTGTGTGAGTGTGAGTGAGTGTGGTTTTTCTCAATGAGAATATGGAAGAAAATTTGTAAGTTGTTAAAAATTTGCCATTGATCTATAAACAACTAGAATTTCTGACTCTAGTAGCATTTGTGTGTGTGTGTGTATTTAAAATTTTTTTGACTTTTTATTATAAATGTATAAATATATGCTTACTAAGAGTTCATTTTCTTCAGAAACCCAGAGAATACATCATATTTTTCCTTTCATATTTGCTATTAATAGTTTTAGGATTGAGGTATTTTATAAATAGACAAATGTTCACGCTGCATACTGTATCTAAATATTTTGAGATGATGAATTTGTAATAGAGAAGAAATGTCTAAACTAGTTCCCATATTCTTTTTCAGAGTTTTGTTTCTTACATTATTAAAGTAAAATATGCTTGTTACTTAAATGTTTTCACTTTATAAAGATGCATATAAACTAAAAAGTTAGAAGTTTTATCTTCTAATTTCAACCCTAGGCATAATTATTTTTAATAGTTTGATAGTTGTGTGGATACTTGATATATATTTCAAAATATGTTTCTAAAACTATAAAAATGTTCTGTAATTTTTAATAACTGTTTTATCTATAGATATTAAAACGCATGCTGTGGTGAAAAAGCTATGTTTAACTGAGAAGATAATTGAGTATTTAAATGAATGTGTGGGTCAAGATGGCAAGGTAAAACTAACGTTTAGATTTTTTTTGTAGATTGATGTTATTATTAATCAATTCGGAAATTAAGTTTAGCTGAATTTGGATACATACTTGGACTTTAAATCTTAAGTGATAGCCAGTATCTCGTTATTTTTTAAAAATTTCTAAAATGCAGTCTCTCGAAAGAAAAACTAATCTTAAAATCTCTGTAACTTATTTAAGTAGAAGTGTGTACAAATCTTATTTTCAGTAGAAAGTAGTTCTCAATATTTATGTGTACTTAGTTTCAAATAATTTTAATAACAAAAGCATACATTTAGAATAGGATAGTATGTTTTTAGAATCTCACCTCAAAATTGGTAAAAATAAAATAATTGTATGTTTTTCTTCCTGGCCAGGTCATAGAATGTTTGATTCAGCCGTGCCTCACGCTTTTGAGGAAGGTTTTATGTGCTGATCCACTCACTCGTGTTTCTCTCTCACAACAATCTTCTCTCTTGACCCTGTTATTCAGAGGTGAATAAAATGAAACTGTTGATAATGAGATCAGCCATGGCTTTAAAATTTTTTATTTGTTAACTATAAGTAACATTTACTTTCCATTTTACCAAGAGAACAAAATTTCTTAGTTCTGTGCTATCAGAGAAAACTCATGACTGGTACTTAATACTGCTCTGAACATTTCCCTGTGATATTGTTACTGAGTGGACCTTAGCCATGAGAAAAGCTGAAGCATCTCTGATTGTTCTTTGCACCTGTATATAGATATAACCTATGATGCTCGATGGGAAATGACTGTCTAGAAGGAGATAAAAATGAAGCTGACATCATCACTTCCCTTTTTCAGCGTCTGTTTTTGTTTTTTTTCCTTGTTTTGCTTGTGCTATCATACATGGAACATTTTTTGTGTTTGTGATATCTGATTATGTCTTTAGATCGGTGTTGAGATGATAAACTCAAGCTGTGAGGGGTGGAAACTGGACCAACCTGAGTGACTCTGACCATAAATTTCCTCTATTTTGCAAAGTGTGGTCTGTCTTTTAAAATCTATTTTAGTTTGATTCCAATTTAGTGACATGTTTGGAATCAGAAATCTCATATAGTTTTGTCTTTTTCTTCTTCTCTATTTTTAATAGAGACTTTGGTAACATTTTATACTACATAATTTTGTTTTGTAGAGATTTAAGTTACTGCTTTTAAGTTTTCTGCAAGAGGCATCTTGATCAAATATCTCAATATGCTTAACTTTGTTGTCAGTCATACAGGAGATAAATGAGATATATGTTCAAAATATATTATTAGAATATAGTCATTTTAGCATGTTTTTCTCAATTTCTGCTTGCTAGATGAATAGGATACAGTTTATCCTGGCATCAGTAAAAGTTGAACCACATAAACAGAATAATTTTGTTTAGGCTCAGAATTTTAAGGGGAGTGTAAAATTTTTATAGGCTCTGACTGAGTGATCATCTGAAAGAGCAGCAGTTTTGGATTTATAGTTTTCTTTAATGAAGTTAATAATTCTCTCCCTATTAACCTCATCCCGTTGAATTCAGTCCGTTTACCTTTTCATGTATAATTTTCATTTAAATTATTAAGGCATTGAACTTACAAGCAACTACTAGATTCCAAAGTAGTTTCCATAGAAACATAATCTGTACTCTTTCAATATTAACAATTATTCTGTCTTATCACTGTCTGCAAAAATTACTTCAATGAATCTGAGTATGAATCACAGTATCTCTCACTGATGGATTTAGTTTCTGGGCAAAATTAATTTTTTAACCAGCTCCTGAGCCAGGAAAATTTAATCCTCAGCAAATACCTATTGGCCACATACTGTGTGCTGGGTCCCCAGGTTACATCAATATGTGTGGCAATTAGACTGTCAAGAAACTTAAAATAGAGTCAGAGACTTTAACAAGTAACAATAATATACAGCATGTTAATATATGTCATGAAATTCCTGGCACCAGAAGAGATACTGACTAGATTGAGCTGACTAGTCAGAGATAAAACTGAGGAGGTCCTTTATTTGGGAAAGCATCAAATAATGCTCCTAGACTAGGCATGGTGACATACACCTGTAATACCAGCACTTGGGAGAACTGAGGCAGGAGGATCACCTCGAGTTCAAGGCTAGCCTGGACTACATACTGAGTTCAAGCCAGCCTGAACTACATAGCAAGACCTTGCCTCAAAAAATAAAAAACAAACAAAAAATCTTCCAGGAAATGTGATATCTAAGCTGGAATTTCAGGAATGAATAGGAGTTCAAATGATTATTATTGACTTCCATAATGAGGGAACCATGGTTATATCTGAGAAAGAATGGTATGTTTGACATGGTGGTTGGATAGGGAGCAACTGGATTTGGAGGTGTCTGGAGTGAAGGGTAAAGGTGGGACAACATGAGAAAGGCAGTTCATGTTTATCCTGGTAGAGGCAGTGAGGAGCCATTTGACATTAAATGGGGGCATATATGTTTTAGAAGAATTATTCCATCTGTAGCATGAAAAGCAGACTGAAGCAGTATAAGAACTAAGCAACCTCTCAGACACAAATGCTTTAAATTATAAACTTTATGTCATGAAAGTTCCATGGTGTATTTCAAGATTAGAAACTGACAGCTATCATATGTTACACCATCCTACAGTGAGAAAATTGAGATGTAGAGAGATTTATTGACTTGGCCAGAGTCATTACCAGGTATATGGTGGAGGCAGGAAAAGAACTTAGATATCTTTACCTTTGTTTATTTGTTTTTAAGTAATGACAAACTAATATATCCTCATTGTAAAATTTCAGACAATATAAAACTATATAAAATAAAATTCTAAATTTTCATTTTCTTAGTATCACTAAAGTAAAATATTTTATTGTTTTATCTATAATGATCTTATCTATACATACATTGTATTTCTCAAACTACATAACTTAGTACTATATTGTTTTCTTTTTTCAACTTAAAATGGTCTTGAATATCTTTCCATATTATTACATATGAATTTACTTTCTGAAAAATCTTCAAATCTACTATAGAGTGTTTCAGTTTCAGTTTGCAGTATTACTGGATATTTATTTCAGATTTTTTTACTTTTATGGTGTGATCTGTAAGATCACCTTTTTGCTAACACTGTAATTGGAATTGGTGGATCAAGTAGATTTTACAAAATATGGTTACGTTTCTCTCAAAATCATTCCCAGTAATGATGCTAAGGTTTACTTTCCTCCACTAAACTTTGCCACCACTAAATATGTTTCATTTAAAAATTTTCTTTTCTCCTATGAAAATTAATATGACATTGTTTTATTTCTCTGTTTATTTTCAGAGAAGTTTATCTTTTTAAAATTATGGATTCAATTTTTTTCATGAATTGCCTATTTTTCTGTTGTCTTTAGTTTCTTTTTAGTGACCTGATTGTAACACAGATAAAATTCCTATGCTTATTTGTTTCTTCCAATTTTTAGTGTATTATATTTTTTAACTTGAAATAAATAAGTTTAGAAGACTTAAGTTTTTTAACTTGAAATAATATATTTTATGGAAATATATAAAGTTTTTCTGTTAGAGCAGCTGAGATTTTCATCATGCTCTAAAAGTAGAGCCTTATCTAATTCCACACTGGAAACGTGTACTTTCTACTAACATGTTTGTAATGTTGCTTCAAAAAAAAAATGAGGTCTTTATCTATACCAGTCCTCCCAAATGAATGTAACTATTATGTAGTACAAAAATCATTAATAAAACATAAATTCGAAGTTCATTCTTTTTAACAGTAAAAATATTTGATAAATTTATCCTCCTTTCTATTCAGTTTCCTTGATATTTCATGAAGACTCTACTATAGTGACTGAAGTTGGAGCACTGTTTTGTCTTCTGTTATTTGATGAAGTATCAAGAATGGATATGTGGTGAGATATAAGAATTGACAAGTTTTTTCTCTTAATTATGAATCTAAGATTTCCAGTGCAATCTTATAGCAGCACATGGGGAATTTTGCTTTATGAAGCTTTCCACATTAGCCCTATGTATCCTCTATCCCCCCAAATAAGACTTAGCTAGAAAATAATCCCTCTTGTAAACTAGCAATCAAACATGCCGGCTCCAGTCAGCCCATTCTTGTAATACCTGCCATCACTGTTCTCTTGCCTGGTGGCCACTCTATAAGGCAGGTGAGGCAAGGACAGGCTGATTGGGGCTCGCATTTTTGATCTCTAGTTTTCGAGGGTGATTATTATCTAGCTAGGTTTTATTTTTAGGGAAACACAGTACTTTGATTTTTGGTTTAAGTAAGCAATGCTAAAAAACAAGTTACTATAAAATTTTATTTTTGATAAAAAAATTTAGTTTTCAAAATTATTGAGTACAAAATATAAAAATTAATGCAGTGATTTTTTGTTTTGAATATATTTTTAGCACACACCTTCGATTCAGTGTACTTTTTCTTGAATATTTTGTCATTTAAAAAAGAAGAGAAGATGTTAAAGATGATAATACCTGGTTAACATTCATCTTGAGCAGCATCAGTGAAAGAAGAACACAGAGACCAGTTGCTAGTATGGCTGCCGCATTATGTGAATTATGTATTTTATGGAATTTCTAAAAGAAATCTAGTAGCAAACATGTAATTACACTAGATGATAGATCCAATTGCAATCTTGATTTTATTTTCAGTCAGTGAAGTACAGCAGGTTGTAGTACAGAAAGCTTTAGTCTACTCAATTGTATTTTCTTTTTGTTGTTCTTTTGCGAAATAGGTCTGTAAACCCTTCCAGTAAACCTTCTTTGTCATCAGTCTTCAGTTTGCCCGTTTCAGTTTTTAGAAGGTAAAGGATTTATTTATTTAATTTTCTTTAAGGATAAAATATTGTTACCTAAAGGGAAATCATAATCTATAATTTGTTATAATTTTTATTTAGTGTTTAAATCATAATAACTTGTAGTGCTTTCTATTTCCTTCACAGTTATGCTTTTGAGATTTCAGTAAGTTTACATTCCTACCCAACAACTTTTTATTTTGGTATTGTTCAAATATTCAGAAAATAGCCCTGAAAAGTTGAAAGAACAATATACAGTGCATACATACCTGCATACCTTTCAACAGTTGTTAACATAGGGATCTGTTTGCTTTCTCTTTCTACCAGTATATTTGTAAGTTTATATTTACTGTCCTTCTTGAAACATTGAAAATTTCAGACATGATTTACACTTTCAAAATACTGGATCCTACCAGGCATGGTGGTGGATGCCTGTAGTCCCAGCACTTGGGAGGGGAGTTAGGGGGATCACCATGAGTTCGAAGCCAGCCACAGCTACATAGTGAGTTCAAGACCAGCCTGAACTGCATAGTGAGAACCTGTCTCAAAAATACAACCAACCATCCAACCAAAGAAAAACCAAAATGCTGGATTTCATGTATTGCCTTCAGTTTCCTATTCAGACTTCAAAAAAAAAATTTTTTTTTTCTTATGTATTACATACTTGATGTGTACAAGTTATAAAGTCCAGATACTTTTTTTCCAGGTAAATACATCCACGGAACTAACATGAAATCTAGGCAACTTCTTGCTTCTTCACTGCCTTCTACTACTGGAAAATGTAGTCCTGTTTTATTTTTATTGCTGTACATTATTTCTCTGTCTTTTAAAATTTATAATGGACTGAGTTTTTGCATTTGGCTTCTTTTGCTCAACTTGGAGGGATTTGTTTATACTAGCCCAGTTTGTGCTCTAGAACTGAGCAATCCAGTCATGAAAATCATTGCCCAAAAAAACCTCATAATTATGTTCAAAGTTTGCAGTCTTATGGGGCTGCCTTATTAGCTGTTCTGGGCCACACGAGGCCTGTGGGCCGGAACATACCTTAGTTTCTCTTGTTGAAGTACATGATTTGAAAAAGTACACACAGGTATCTCCTAGAAGTCTTGTCCAGTCGTATTTATCTAGCATCAGTCATAAATATATGAACTGGGAATTAAAAAATGTTTTATTAGCAAAATCATTCTTAAATGTTTGCATATTCTAGGCAATTAAACACTGTTAACTTTAAAAGAGATGACTATTGAATTTCATCTTATGTCTAAAAATATTTCTGAGTTCTCTTTTGAGTTTATTGATGATATACCTGTGCGCTCAAGAGAAAATAAGTTGGAATTCAGTCACTTACTGACCTCTGACCATAGGCAGTTCCTTTAGGCTCTCTGAGGAGCCTCATTTTGATCTTTGTGAAAAGGGGTGTCATAGTGCCTTGTAACTGTGAGTGAATGGTACAGAGCAAACAACATTTGACAGAAAGTGGGCATTTGTGCATTAACAGGACACCTTTTGTATCCCTGACTTCAGGAGTAGTAGGTATTTTTGCAACAAACCTAGTATAACATAGTCCTCAGGAAACAGATGATGTGTTTTTTGGTAGTTTTGGGGATAGAAGAATAATTGAAACATTGTATAAACTATGATAACTTTGAAATAGGAATTGTGAGAGAGCTTTGCGTTGTTATGTAATGGACAGCGTAGAACTAGCTCTTAATTTGTTCCCTATCCTATTGAATAGTGTTTAAGAATTTGTAAAGTTTGTAATTATTTGTATGCATTTTCCCTAGGTATCATCTACCCATACATGTAAATGGCCACCATGCTGTGAGTCCTTACTCAATAGTTTTGCCATTATCTGCTGATTGTTTGGCCTTGGAGCCAGTGTCAGATATGCTAAAAATGTCTTGGAACTTGGCATGGTATCATGGGAGTGATAATCTATTGAAGCAGATGAACTCTGAAACAAAAACCCAAGAGTAAGCACTTACATTTAAAATAAACATTTATGGTTGGTTAAGTACTTGTAACCAATTAGTTAGAATTTGCCTTTTCTTTATGTCAAGTAGGTTTTTCACTTGGTATTAACGTCTGATTCTGCTTTTAACTGAGGATTATATTTTTTTTACTGTTTTAGAGATTATGTGTGTTTATTATTTTTAAAACTGCCACACAGAAATTGTTTAAAGACCGTTGTAATCTTTGCTGTTTTAAGTTTATATGAAGTTTGTTTAGTTACTAGTTCTAAATCATTAGAAAAAGTGCTCTGGGTTAGAGTAAAGCTCAATAAGTATATGTGGGAATGTTATTACTATGGTGGTGATTACTTTCGAATATATTCTAATCTGTCAGACTGTTAGGAATAAAAATTATTTTATATTTCTATAAGAAGGAAAAAGTCAATATAAACACTTCAGATGCCAGTTTAAAACTCTAATGCTGGCACACACCAGTTTTCTTTTGGCTATAAGTCAATCTTTAATTAAAAGAAAATGAAAATAAAACAGTTTGGAGGGTGAGAGTTTATAATAGAAGTAAGTGTGAGCTTTTATTTAAATACCTTTATGTTGCTTTTTCTTCTTTTTGTCTAGATTTTTGGATACATTGAATCTATCCACAGTGGACATCCTCACTCTGAAGATAACACACACACCTAGTGGGCTGCAGGACTGCCTCCATTCCATTGTTCAGGCTGCAGCTCACAGGGATGTTAGGGCTGCGGTCACTAGGATGAGTTTTTATCTGCTGAATGACAAATTGTCTTTAAAGGGTGGCACCAGCCCTTGTGGAGTTACCTTGAAGTCCTTGGCTTGGCACAGTGTGCTAAACAGGTCAGTATGAGCTGAAGACTGCCAGTTTCAAAGACCTGGATTGAATTGTGTTTGACCTTTGAAAATAAGAGCAAGTATTCTTATTGGTGCTATCATCAGAGAAATGCTTTTTATAGAAAGCAAAACTCCAGGTTTGTTGTTATCAGTAAGAAATATTAATAGCAAAAAAGAAAAATTAACTTAATCACTGCATTTTTGAAGGAATTATTAATAAACTTTTAACATTTTTAGTTATCCTAGCTTAGAGAATTTTTTCACAAAAGTAAATAATTAAGATAAGATAGGGATGAAACACTGAATGTTTATTCCTTTCATATTATAAATGAATTGAAGCATCAGAGAATTGATTAATGGGTTTGGGACACCTGCCACAGGCTGCTTTGTTACGTTTTGCTTTTGTTCTCAGGTAAATTATCTCATTTTTCTTTTTACTCTGAATTTCATGAAGGTGATTGCCATGTGGTGGTCCTTTAATAGTTATTGGAAAGACTCTAGCTTGTAAATTTAGCACATTTAACTGGTAGCAGATGGTTGCATTTGCAAGAAGACTGATAAGCAACTGCTGTACCCAGTTTCTCATTTTATTTTATTCTTTTTCTTTTTTTTAAAATTTTTTTTATCAGCTTTTCATTTTAGTTTTCATGTGACTTCAGTATAAAGTATGTAACTATTTATTAAACATAAAGCATGCAGTTTAAAAAAATGTGAGGTTAAATGTGTTTCCAAAATATGAACTGCTTTATTTAGTTTTATTTTAACAATTGGTCCTTTCCAGTGATGTGCTGGAGCCACTTAGTACTGCCTTATGTGGGAGCTGATGGCTACATTTTCAGGATTCTTGAAAGTTGATTTCTAAGCTTTTCTTAAAAATTATATAACCTTATAATTGGATTGTATGAAAATAAAAATAACAAATGAGAAAATTATTACTTCGTAATTGCTTTATAATATTTTATTATCTATGATCTTGAGGTTATCTCTGCTATGTATGTTTTATAGAAATACTATATAATTGCATGCTTCTGTTCTTCTGTTTCCAACTCCATGTTACATTGTAGTTTGATACTGGCCTTAGCGGGGATATTTAAACTATGCAGATCAGCAAACAGCAAATCAGCGCTCTGCTCCCTAGTCAATTCTTAAATGTTGGGCGACAACTTTTAAATATTCTTGCCAACTGAGGCATGTATAAACTCTATAGTCGCAGTAAGTTTGATGTATTTGTTTGTTAAAAGAAAATTTTTATGGTAAAAGCCAAAATGTGTATTAAAACCATAGAAATAGTAGCGACACTACATTTGAGAGCAAAGGCTCTCCAAGTGTGGATCAGTGGAAGCCCCTAGAGTTCCTAGTAGCAGCACCTGTATCTGAGCATCACATTTTTATAGTGGGATTACATCTGTGACTAACATGAGAGTACAGAGTGTTATTTTTTACTACTGCGTATTGGTTATACAGACTAGTGCGTTTTGTCATTTATACATGCACATTCCATACACTGATCACCCTTCCCCTCCGTTATCTGCTCTTCTTCTACTCTCCCCCATCCTCTTCCTTTTCCCTAGTAGTCTCCTTCCTCCCTACAGGTCATCTTAGAGTGTGTAGATTTTATGCACAATAAGCTTTCCGTGTCCATAGATAGGTCTTCTTTCATGGACTCAAACAAATGAAAATTGAAAATACTAAAAAAAAGAAAAAAAAGGTCTGTACTGCACAGACACAGATTCTTTTTCCTGTTTATTGCTAAATAAGACAGCGTGACAACTCCTTATGTAGTATTTACACTGTATTAGATATTATATGTTCTCTAGAGGTAATACATATACAAAAGGATGTGCTTGGGTTATATGCAAATACTCTGCAATTGGCTATAAAGGCCTTGAGCATCTGCACATTTCATTATCTACAGGGAGTCTTGGAACAAACCCTCCAATGATGAGGGACAACTATTTTTTTCTCTTCATTTGGTTTATAAGCTCAGTATGTGCAGCACAGATAATGCTGCATAATATGTAAAACATGCTCATGTTTTTGCTGTAGTATGTTTTACTAAGGAGTCTATCAGTATATCACAGAATCCACCTTGTTCAGAAAAAATTTAAAGCAATATTTTTACTCCCAGAAACTGAAACTGTGTAGAGGTGTGTGTGTGTGTGTGTGTGTGTGTGTGTGTGTGTGTGTGTGTGTATGTATGTATGTATAAAATATGTATACGTGTAAAATAAGTGGGGCTTTGAGGAAATTTTTGTTTAGTTTTGCTTTTACTTAGTTGAAGGAACATCATGTTTTTGGGCAGTTAGCTAGCTAGCCTTTAAAGGAAAAAAAAATGTTCTGAGTGATAATTCCCTGAAAGTTACTACTATATAAAATACTGAGATCACTTTTTATGAGCTTAGTTTAAAACTTTGTGTATTATGTAAAAGTATTTCAAATTACATTGTTCTAGACAAAACAATATAAAGCATGATTATACTTGTATGAATGGTTTTATTATATTTTCAAAATAGCATATTTTAGATATTTTTATAGCAGTAAATATACTTTGAGGGTAATTTAAAATCTATATCTATATCTATACATCCAAATGAATGTCCCCCAAAGAGAGTCCATCTAGGAGTAAATATATAGAGCAGTAATTCTGTCTGCCCAGATAGTTTTTTAAATTGTTCTCTTAGGTCATTTAAACAATAGACCTGTAAAATAAAAAGCCTTATATTTTTAAGTTATATGTAAGAAAATATGTGAAAGTCATTGTTCAGTAGAATTATAAGTTGTTTGAGGTGTCCAGAGTTCTTTAATCCATTCCTATTGGTACTGCATGTTTAAAGCCTCTCTGCCTTTTTCCTATTAAGAGTCCTGTTGCTACTGTCTTAGCAGAGGCTTTTACCATTTTTTATCTGGACTACAGAATGACTAGCTAATTGGTTTATTGCTTCTGTTTCTACCCTTATGCTACTTACTGTTTTGCTTCCTGAATCATCCTAGACTGTAAACTCTATAGCACTGGTGGCGAACCTATGGCACTTGTACCATGGTGGGCTGTTTGTATCATTGAAAGTCTAAAAGGTTTGGTGTCACTGTCCTGTAGCATGGCACAGAAAGTCCTTTCTGATCTGATACTTGACTACTTCTTCAGCTGAGTATCTCAGCTCTAATATACACAGTGGTATTATGAAGTATACATAGATTGTAGTTTTATGAAACCAGGTGATATTCTAGGGCAGTAGTGGTGACCCTATGGCACACATGCTGCAGCCAGCTGTTTGTCCTCATTGAAAGCTCTAAAAGGTTCGTCATCACTGTTCTAGGGCATGCACTTGTGCCTTTATACAGTTAACTCCCTGACTATTCTTAAATATCTACTCATCTTTGAGCTTTGGTTCCAGGTCTTTTTCCTCTGTAATGTATCGTAGAATTGTAATTACCACAGTAATTGTCACATGGCTGACCTGCCACTTATAATTGTTAGTTATTGAAATATGTCTTCTCTACTTATGTCTCTGCATTTATTACATTCTTTCTTACATCCTCACATGTGCCATATGGCACAATGTACTATTGGCTCCTGGTAAGTGTAGATTGGATGGGTTTGAGAGATCAGCTATGCAATTGATGAATTCCCTTCTATATATCCCTGTCAAGTGGTCATGTACACTCAGCATTAATAGCTCCTTTGAAGGATAATCATTCTGTCTTTGAAGTGTGGTTAAAAGCAAGTTCTTTTGAACCATTGCCTAGTCATTTCTACCGATGAGTCTATCCTTTAACTGCACGTGGAATAAATTCTTACTATATTCATATGTGATAACTCATATGTTATTTAAACATAACGTGATTTGTTCTCTTTTTCTCCCCTCAGGCTCTAAATGCTTTTAGTTATTTCACACTTCTCACTTGTTCATACTATTTTAGGACTCTCTCTGTGATTCAGACATTATGTCTTTTATAGGGGATAGCAGCATGGGCTGAAGAGGATGGGAAAAAAGGGGCTATTGCCTATTTTTTCTAGTGCTTTGCTATCACTGAATAAACATTTATTGATTAATTACTAGGTGCCAGGCTCCAGTAGAATGTTTAGCAGTAAGCAAAACTGATAGAGTCCCTGTTTTTATGGAACTTGCTGTGAAGGCAGCTAAAAGTATAATCAAAAGTGAGAATACTTTCAAAGGGAAGTTTGTTAGGAAACTGTACTGGAGGGGTGCCTCATCTCACCTTTGTGGGGAGAGAGTCCTTTATTGGATTAAGTTTAATCCAAGGCAAAAAAGGTGTAGGATGGAAGCAGAAAACATGCTAGGCACAATGATAAGGTCTCAAGTTAGGATAGTGTTTTTCAGCAAGTGAAAGAAAGATAATTACACTTGGATTTAAAGAATATGGGAACTGATAATAAAGTAAGGGTGCTGAGGTTAATATTTTAAGATCATATTGGATATCATGGAAGACATGATTTTTATGGTTATTTTATTTCATATTGGTAGACTCATCCTTTCATCTGTCCTTTTGAAATATTTTTCTAATCTCAATTAGCTTTTACCTTGTAACACTTAGAAGCCATGTAACTTTTTTTTTTTTTTTTGGTGCTGGGGATTGAACTCAGGGCCTTGTGCTTGCTGGGTACATGCTCTACCACTTGAGCTAAGTCTCCATCCCCCATGTAACTATTAAAAGAATGACTTAACCATATCTGTACCTGAGTTTTATCAGTTTTGAAATGGAGCTAACAATTTTATGACGATTGAAAAATACTTACAAGTTCTTAGAACAATGTCTGGCACAGGTCAGTGTTCAATAAATACTGAATTGCTCTTATTAATATTCTGATATAGTTGCTTTTGATTTTTAAAAATAAAAACATTATAGATAAATCTCTTACACTTCTATTCCTGATTGTCTTTTTAAAAAAGACACATTTTCAAATTACTTTTTTTATAAATGTTTTCTTACCTACTAGTTTTCTAGCTCTCATACTATTTTAAGATTCTCAGAAAATTGGTTTGTACCCTTTTACTTGAACTTACAAAGATATTCCTTCCTATGTCTATTTTCAGTGTTGTTCTTATCTATTACAAATTATGATAGCATCCTCGAAATGTTTTTCTTCCCTTACCTTATTACTCTGTTTTTCCCACTTGGTCAGAAATAGGTTTGAAATACTAAATTTTTTTAAAAAATCCGTGAAGCATGACAATTCTGGCATGAAGGAGCAACTTGTTCAGGTCAGTTAGAGGCAGTTATTTTTCTCTTTGGCATTTCTTTGGCACTTTTTCTGAATTTGGCATTTATCTCTTATGTTATTTATCACTTCCAGTTTTATTAGTTAATTGATCATGTGCTTTCTACACTACAGGCTTGGATTGTTAAAGGAATATACCTTGCTTTCTTCATTGGTGCATTTTCATGACCTCTAGAGTAGTATCTAAAACATAGTATCCTCATGGGAAGTGTGTTGGATACATATATCCATGATGAGCAGTGATAAAATGTGTATTTTAAAGAGCTAGAACCCATAATTACTCTCTTCCTTATTACAGATTTTTACAAGTGCTTCCTGCTTGCACTGAAGACGAGAAACTGCTAATAGATATTGTACATTTTTTAAAGAAGTTATTGAAGGAGCAAAGAAAAAATCCTCCCGTTGACCTTCTGAACTGGATTCTAGAATTACTCCTTAGACATGTAAGTGTTAAAAGAATTTGAATTTTTGGTTTAAGAAGCAATTTATTTGTAGAAATCATTGTGTGAAAGGATAATCTTTATATAGCTTGTACTTCGTAGCCCTCATCTTCCAATGAATGGCCCATAACAACATGGTCTTCCTGTATGACTGTAGCTGTGTTTATTAAAATTCTACAGAGTGAATGAGATCTTCACTTCTGGTATTTAACAAGACTTGTTCTATATGTGAAATTTCTGCTGCACCTGTTTTTTTTTATTTTTTTTATTTTTTTATTTTAAACCAAGAGCATGTATTGGTACATTTTACATATAATGGTTACATTCCTCATATTTATTTTGTACCTGTACATGATGCATCTTGGTTCTGCCCCCTCTTCCCCACCCCTCCCCTCTGTTCCCTCCCTCCCTATTTACAGCAGGTTTATTCATAATTTTCCATATTTTCCCTTTCCTTTCCTTTGCTGCCTTTCTGCTTTTCCCCTTCTTTCTTTCTAGTACTCCTCTCCTTTGTATATTATCTTCCTTTTATATAATATGTATTACACCTCTTTGTCCTTATTTACAGTTATGGTTTCTCATATCAGAGAGACAATTCGATGTGTACTTATGAGTGTCTGATTTATTTCACTTAAAAGTATGTTCTCAAGGAACATCCATTTACATACGAATGACTCTAGTTTACCCTTTTTTATGGCTGTGTAGTACTCCATTGTGTAGAAAAACCACATTTTCTTTAGCCATTCATTGATTGTTGGGCAGGGATGGCTCAACATATGCAAATCAATATATGTAACACAACATATCAACAAAGTTAAAGACAAAAATCATATGATCATCTCAATAGATGCAGAAAAAGCATTTGACAAAATCCAACACCAGTTCATGATAAAAACATTACAGAAATTTGGAATAGATCGTGTATATTCTAAATCTGATAAAAGCCATATTTGACAAACCAACAGCCAACATTACACTAAATGGTGAGAAATTAGAAGCTTTCACACTAAAATCTGGAACAAGACCGTCACCACTATTATTCAACATAGTTCTAGAAACATTAGCCAGAGCAATTAGACAAGAGAAAGAAAGAAAAGGAATAAAAATAGGAAAGGAAGAAGTGAAACTTCTCGCTATTTGTGGATGACATGATACTCTACATAGAAGACGCAAAAAACTCCACCAAAAAACTGCTGGATTTAATAACCAAATTTATTCGCATTGCTGGATACAAAGTCAACACCCAAAAGTCAATAGCATTCCTATACACAAACAATACACTCACCGAAAAAGAAATAACAAAAGATATACCTTTCACAATTGCACACAAAAAAATAAAATACTTAGGAATCTATCTAACAAAGGAAGTAAAAGATCTTTACATTGAAAACTACAGCACTCTAAAAAAGGAAATTGAAAAGAATATCAAAAAATGGAAAGACTGCCTGGCGTGATTCCGTCCTGTGCGTCTGTTGTCAGGAGCAGCAGGCTTTCTTTTCCGTCCGTGTTCTCTCTCACCTAAGTGCGTGCCACCACTCCATGGAAGATTCGATGGACATGGACATGAGCCCCCTGAGGCCCCAGAACTATCTACAGTTGTGAACTAAAGGCCGACAAAGATTATCATTTTAAGGTGGATAATGATGAAAATGAGCACCAGTTGTCATTAAGAACGGTCAGTTTAGGGGCTGGTGCAAAGGATGAATTGCACATTGTTGAAGCAGAGGCCATGAATTACGAAGGCAGTCCAATTAAAGTAACACTGGCAACTTTGAAAATGTCTGTACAGCCAACGGTTTCCTTTGGGGGCTTTGAAATTACACCACTGGTCGTCTTAAGGTTGAAGTGTGGTTCAGGGCCTGTGCATATTAGTGGACAGCATTTAGTAGCTGTGGAAGAAGATGCAGAGTCAGATGATGAGGAAGAAGAGGATGTAAAGCTCTTAAGTATGTCTGGAAAGCAATCTGCCCCTGGAAGTGGTAGCAAGGTTCCACAGAAAAAAGTAAAACTAGCTGCTGATGAAGATGATGACGACGACGACGACGACGACGACGACGATGATGATGTTGATTTCGATGATGAGGAAACTGAAGAGAAAGCTCCAGTGAAGAAATCGATATGAGATAATCCAGCCAAAAATGCACAAAATCAAACCAGAATGGAAAAGACTCAAAACCATCAACACCGAGATCAAAAGGCCAAGAATCTTTCAAAAAACGGAAAAAAAACTCCTAAGACACCCAAAGGACCTAGTTCCATAGAAGACATTAAAGCAAAAATGCAAGCAAGTATAGAAAAAGTTGGTTCTCTTCCTAAAGTGGAAGCAAAGTTCATCAATTATGTGAAGAATTGCTTCCGGATGACTGACCAGGAGGCTATTCAAGATCTCTGGCAGTGGAGGAAGTCTCTTTAAGAAAAGAGTTTAAAACATTTTGTTAAAGTTTTCCGTCTTACTTCATTTCTGTTAACAGTTGATATCTGGCTGTCCTTTTTATAATGCAAAGTGAGAACTTTCCCTACCGTGTTTGATAAATGTTGTCCAGGTTCCATTGCCAAGAATGTGTTGTCCAAAATGCCTGTTTAGTTTTTAAAGATGAAACTCCACCCTTTGCTTGGTTTTAAGTATGTATGGAAGGTTATGATAGGACATAGTAGTAGTGGTGGTCAGACATGGAAATGGTGGGGAGACAAAAATATACATGTGAAATAAACTCAGTATTTTAATTAAAAAAAAAAATGGAAAGACATCCCATGCTCCTGGGTAGGAAGAACCAACACAGCGAAAATGGCTATACTTCCTAAACTACTATACAGATTTAATGCAATTCCAATCAAGATACCACTAACATACTTCAAAGAATTAGAAAGGACAATCATGAATTTCATCTGGAACCACAAGAGACCAAGAATAGCAAAAACGATCCTAAGCAACAGGGGAAAAGCAGGGGGCATCACAGTCCCCAACCTAAAGCTATACTATAAAGCTACAGTATTAAAGGCAGCATGGTACTGGCAAAAAGACAGACCTGAGGATCAATGGAATAGATTGGAGGATACAGAAACAACCCCAGGCACACTCAAATACCTCATCTTTGACAAAGAAGCCAAACACCCTCACTGGAAGAAGGATAGCCTATTTAACAAATGGTGCTGGAAAAATTGGCTTACCACATGTCGAAAACTAAAACTAGATACGTGTCTCTCACCATGTACTAAACTCAAATGGAAGTGGATCAACGATCTAAACATTAAAACAGAAACACTAAATTTACTGGAGAACAGAATAGGAAGAACCCTCGAAGAGATAGGGGTAGGAAAAAAATTTATGAATAGAACCCAAACTGCACAGGAAACGATACAAAGAATCAGTGCTTGGGACCACATGCTATTAAAAAGCTTTTGCAAAGAAATCACCAACAGAGCAGGGAGAAAACCCACAGACTGGGAAAAAATTTTTGCTAGCTATCCATCGGACAAAGGTCTAACATCTAGAATATACAAAGAACTCAAAAAATTAAACCTCTCAAATTTAAAGACCCAATCCAAAAATGAGCAACTGAAATGAATAAACATTTCTCAGACGAAGAAATAAAAATGGCAAATAAATATATGAAAAAATGTTCAACATCACTAGTCATTTGAGAGATGCAAATCAAAACAACGTTAAGATTCCACCTCACTCCAGAAAGAATTGCGTATATGGAAAAATCAACCAATAACAAATTCTGGAGGGGCTGTGAGGAAAAAGGAACTCTCCTCCACTGTTGGTGGGAATGCAGACTGGTCCAGCCACTGTGGAAATCAATATGGAGATTCCTCAAAAAACTACAACTGGAGGTTCCATTTGACCTAGCTATTCCCCTACTGAGGATCTTCCCAGAAGAATTAAAATCCTCATACCACAGGGACGTATGCACAACCATGTTCATAGCAACACAATTTGTAATAGCTAAGTCTTGGAAACAACCTAAATGCCCAACAACCAATGCTACACCTGTTTTTAAGTGGAGATCTCAGTCAGGGTGATGGCAGGGTTCAAATAATGTGGAAAGGTAGGTAGCAAAGACAGAAGGAAGCAGAGGGGTTATGGTATTGGTAAGGTCAGAAAGAATGAGTAAAATAGTGCTCAGACTTTACTCTTACTGGACTATTTACCCTTCTAGTTCCCACTATTCTCAGACTTTTTAGCTGTTGTAAGAAACTTGGTGCAAACCCAGGAATCTAAAAGAAACTTGTTAAGAACTGAGGAAGCTAGCTTAGTATCTGTGGTTTGTCTGTCCATCTATGTATTTATTTGCAAATACCATATAAATAAACTTAGGAAAGATAAATCTTTAAACAATTAAAAAATACATAAAAATTAGAAAGGAAGGCTTAACCTGATAATGTACTAATAGATCTTGTAAGATAATGTTCTGTTGTATGTTAATATATTCGTAAAGTTTCAAGAAATGATTGTCTATAAAAATGCAAAGTACTGTGTATTGAAAGTTAGAAATTCTAACAGACATGAATGTTTGTGTGTGTGTGTGTGTGACTTGTTTAGATGTTTAGTTTCCTCTCCTTTACTGTAGCCTCATGAAGCTGGGTGGGAACTTCTTTATTCATAATTACATACCAGCATGTACCATAGTCCCTTACACATAGTGAGGTCTCAGTAAACATTAATTAAGTAAGAAACATTTGGCATTAAGGAAGCTATGCAGTTAATTACAAGAGACACATTACCTTAATTTCAAAGCCTATTAAATTATAATAAAAAAGAACACTATGGAATATGCTTAAATTTACACATAAAACTGTATTTACAGACTAAATTCTTAGAATTATAATTGCTTTATCACATTGCAGAGATGTGTGTGTGTGTGCGTGCGTGCGTGTGTGTGTGTGTGTGTGTTGCTTTTGTGGTTTTATAAGTACATAACTTACTTTGAGCGAGGTGGAGATTTTTTTATTTGGGCTCTATTATTCTGTTTTATGAATTGTCCCCTGATGACCTTGCTGATTCTGCTCATGTTTGGGTTGTTAGTATTCTTTTTCTGTCATATATATCCATATGTAAATAATAGAGGAGCTCTTTATAAATTAGGGAGACTAGCTGTTTATGATGTAGTTGTAAATATTTTCTACTTGTTTGTCATTTATTTTCTGACTGTGCTTGTGGTGTTTTAGACTTAATTATCTTTAATCTTTTCATCTCCTGACTTCATTATATTGTTTTTTACTTTTTGTATTTTATAATACATTATATTCTGTGACCTTAATTTCCATGTTTAGTCATACACAAGCCCTACTGGGATGTGTGTGTGTGTGTGTGTGTGTGTGTGTGTGTGTGTGTGTGTGAGCGAGAGAGAAAACTGAATACTTCTTATCGGGTCAGTCATTACAGTCATTACCACCCTAAGCTGAGCCACTCACCCTCCCATCTTGAGTTACTGTAGACTATCAAGCTCCCACCCATGCCACCTGTAATTTTCAAGACAGCTGCTGGAGTGAACTTTTTAAACTTACACCACTCAGCTGCTCAAAATCTCATGAACTTCCTCTTTTCATTCAGATAACATTCAGAGTGCTTACCATGAACTACCAGGCTGTATTTGAGCTTGATTCTGAATATCCTTCTGAGCTCATGTTCTACCAATGTTCTCCACCCCTTCTGTGCTAGCCACATTGGCCTCCTAGTTGTTTTGCAGATGTGGCACTCAAAACTATCTGAGTGCCCTTACATTTCCTTTTCTTTCTGATGGGAATGCTCTGCCCCTAGATATCTATGACAGGTGATCAAAAAATATATTCAGTGTTTTAAGTTTTAAAAATTTATTGCAAAGCAGAGACATTGTCACTAATCCTTCTCAAAATACTCCTCACTTCAAACACTTATCCCCATTGTTCTCGCCGCTTTCTGAAGCAGTTCTGGAAGTCTTCTTTAATGAGATTCTTTGTGAGATATAATCAAAACCTTGCTGCCAAATGCCATCTAACAGATAGGTAGGCTTGTGAAAACATTATTGTGTGTTGTCATCTACCTTATTTACTGGATCTGGCACCCTGTGACTTCTGGCTCATCTCTAAAGTCGAAAGAACCATGAAAAGTAAACATTTTATATTGATTCAGGCATTGAGGCATCCACAGCGACCCAACTAAGAGCACTTCAAAAAGAGAACTTGACTCAACTGCTGCAGAAAGTGGCTCGAACAATGGGATAAATGTGTTCAAAGTGAGAGGGAGTATTTTGAAGGAGATTAATGTAATGTGTGTTTTAATGTAATTTAATCACACTCATATATGGCTGATGTCCACATTTAATTCTGTGTTCTGCTTGGATGTTACTTAATAGAAGGCTTCTCTGACCATTGTATCTAGTATACCTAAACCCTTTATCTTATGTCATTTTTCTTAATTGCACTTACATTCCCACCCTGTATTGGTCAGCTTTTCTTGTTGCTGGGACAAAGTGCCTGACACCTGCAATTTAAAGGAGATGTTATTTGGCTCACTGTTTCAGTCCGTGGACACTAGGCTTCAGTATAGAAACATAATGGCAGAAGGGCCTGGCAGAGGAATATTGCTCACCTCACGGCAGCTGGAAGCAGAGAGATAGTGGAAGAGCCAGAGGGAGAAATATACCCTGCAAAGACATGGATGATGTCTTGGAGTGTGATGCCTCCTGCTTTATTTTTTTGCCTGTGGTTGCTTTTGCTATTCTGGGTCTCTTCTGTTTAATTGAGTTTTGGGGTTTTCTTGTCAGTAGTATGGTTTATAGATATTTTGTCCCATTCCATATGTTGTTTTTTCACTCTGTTCCTTTGCTGCATCAAAGCTTTTTAGTTTGATGTAATCCTATTTATGTCTTTTTGTTGCTTGTACTTGTAGAGTTATACCTAAAAAAATCTCCTGACCAGTGTCATATGGAGCTTTTCTTCTATGTTTTCTTGTAGTAATTTTATAATTTCAAGTGTTAAGTCTTTGAGTTGATTATTTTTTCTTGTGTGAGATAAGGATCTAATTTTATTCTTCTGTATATGAATATCCAGTTATTGAAGGTACTGCCCTTTTTTCTATTGTGTGTTTTTGACATCTTGGTGGAAAATCAATTGACTGACTACAAATGTGTAGATTTACTTCTGAGGTGTTTATTCTTTTCTACTGGTTTATATGTCTGTTTTTATGTGAGTATCATGTTGTATTAATTACAATAACTTTGTAGTGTATTTTAAAGTCGTGTGTGATGATTAGGATTACTTTGACTATTTGGGATCTTAGGCAATTCCATATGAATTGTAGGATTTTCTTTTTATTTCATTTTGTTTCATTTTTCTTCATAACTGGCAGTTGAACACACAGCTTTTACACTGAGCTGCATCTATAGCCCTTTTCATTTTTTAAATTTTGAGACAGGGTCTTGATAAGTTGATCTGGTTGAACTTGTGATCCTCTTGCCTCAGCCTCCAGAGTGCTGAGATTACAGATGTACATTACCACACATGGCTTATTTTGTCTATTTTAATGAAAAACATCATTGGAATTTTATTAGAGGTTGTACAGGATCGGATCTGTAGATTGCTTTGAGTAGTGTGAATATTTTAGCGGTATTTCTTCCCTAAGTATTTTATTATTTTTTGTTTTATAAATGGAATTGTTGTCTTGACTTATTTCTATACAAAGACATATCTGATTTTTGTATGTTGATTTTGTATCATAAAACTCTACTGAATTTATTAATTCCAAAAGTTTTTTTAGTGGAGGCTTTAGTGTTTGCTTTATATTGGATCATATTGTTTGCAGATGGATAGTTTAACATCTTCCTTTGCAATTTAGATGTCTTTCATTTTATTCTCTTGCCTGATTGCTCTAGCTGGAGTAACAGTGCTATGTTGAGTAGTAATGGTGAGAGTGAAATCTTGTCTTGTCTCTACTCTTAGAGGAAAAGCTTTCCCATGTTCATCATTGAGTATGATGGTACCAGTACATTTGTAATGAACGGCCTTTATTATAAGTATTGAGGTACAATCTTTCTGTACCTAATCATTGAGACATTTTGTTATGAAAAGAAATTGAATTTTGTCAAATGCATTTTCTGTATCTGTTCTCTTTTTCATAAGGTTTCTCCCCTTCATTCTGTTAATGTGATGTATTGCATTTATATATTTGCATATGTTGAACAATCCTTGCATCCCTGCATGTGTCCTTATATACGGTGAATCTTATTTGGTCATGGTGAGTGATCTTTTTTACATGCTGGTGAATTTGACTTGTTAATATTTTGGTGAGACTTTTTGCATCTGTGTTCATCAGGGATGATATTACCCTGTAATTTCCCTTTATTGTCCTTGTCTGGCTTTGGTATCAGGGTAATGCTGGCTTCATAAAATGAGGTTAGGAGTGTTTCCTCTTCTTTGGCTTTTTGAATGGTTTGAAAAGTTTGGTATTAGTTCTTCTTTAACTGTTCACTGTAATTCTACAGTGTAATTCTTCACTGTTCACTGTAGTTCTACAGTGTAATTCTTCACTGTAATTCTATAGTGAAGTCATCAGGACTTGGGTTCTTCTTTGATGGGAGACTTTATGTTACTAATTTAATCTCCTTTCTCATTTTTAGTCTATTTAGTCATGATTCAGTCTTGGTAGAATGTATGTATTTTCCCCCTTTTTTTTTCTAGGTTATCCCATCCTATGGCATATAGTTATTTTTAGTAGTCTATTATGATCCTTTGTGTTTTTGGAAGGGATTTGCAATGTCTGCTATTTCATTTCACATTTATTTGAATCTTTTGTTTCTCAGTCTAGTTTATCTTTTTAAGAAATGAACTCTTGATTGTGCTGATCCTTCCTATAGTTTTTCTTGTCTCTATTTCATTTATTTTTTTGTTTGTATGTTTATTGTTCTCTGCCTTTTACTAATGTTAGGCTAATTTCCTGCTTTTCTAGTTTCTTGAAGTATAATACTAGGTTGTTTGAGATCTTCTTTTTTGTTGTAGGTATTATTGGGTGGACTTTCCTCTTATGCATATTTAAGATTTGGTTTATTTAGTGTCCATTGTCACCACATTTTTTCAATTATCTTTTTAATGTTGTTTAGGAGCATATTGCTTAATTTCTGTGTATTTAGGAATGTCCTAAAATTCTTATTATTGATTTCTGGTTTCATACCATTGTGATTGGAGAAGACATTCTATATGATTTCATTCTTATGAAATTTGACAAGACCTTTGAAACATACATTTAAATGATTCTGAATTTTCAGGTATGAGTGTTGATACATATTTTGTAACTTATTCATAATTATAGAATTAACATTGAATTCTAACACAATTCTAGGTGATTATACTACTATATACTCTTAAGGTAATTGGAAAAGATTTTTGGTAAATTAAATTTACTTATTTGACTTTGTATGCTATCAAGCGTTTCTTTGGAAAGTTTTGACACTATTTCCTCATGTATTATCAGTAGTAGTGGTAGGTATAACTAATAATACTTTTAAGGGTAAGCAAGGTTGACCTAATTGTCTGCTGTCAGGAGGGTTTACTCTCCATCATGCTTCAGGATTAAATTAGTAAGTGTTAGGTAGCAGCCAGTATTCAGGATAAAGAAATCCTAAACAGCGGCAAAAAAATCAAATGCCTTTCAAAATTTGTTATTTGAAGTAGCTAAGTGACAAATTATTGAAAATGGTCAGTGAAATTAGCATTTTCAAAAAAATTGTTTTAAGTATAGACATAGGTGAAATGATATGCAAAAACTGTGGTTGCAAAAACTGAGAAAATTAGGCAGATATCTGGCAGAAGAATGCTAATAGGAAATGAAAAAGTCACTGACCTCTTGGGAATGATTTAGTAATGAAATCTTTGTGAAAATTTTATTCATGTGTTTTATGAAAACATTTATTAGCAATATACTGTAATTCTTAGGCACTTCAGGAATTTATTATCCCACTATTCTGTATTTTAATATAATGATAATTTTTAAATATAATAAAATAACCCAGTAGAGCTGACTTGAATACCATTCTTATCAGAATGAGTTTTCTGATGGAATTTCATAAAAGTGGGGCTTTTTGTTTCCTTCTCATTTGCAAAAGAGGGAGGAGAAAGAGAGGAAGAGGATGTAAAGAGAATTAATATGTGTCATGTATACGTACCAAATATCCACAATGAAAGCAGTCATTATGTATCACAGACACGTACTAATAAAAATTTAAAAAACATATTGTAACAATTTTTCATGGGCCTTCCTCAAGAAGACTCTGGCTATTTCTCTAATGGCCAAAGATGTTGAACATTTTTCATATATTTGTTGGCCATTAATATTTCTTCCACGCAAAATACAAGCAAAAGAAAATGTTAAATGATAGATACAAAAAGGCAAGGGGACAGATCTAAGCCAAAAGGCAAAGGGTCCAAGGGAACAAGAAGAGGGCAAAGGGGGAGGGGAAGGGGAATTCAGAAGACTAAAGATATCCTAAAAACAAGAACCTAATAACCCAAATTTAAAATAGTAACATGTACACTGGGTACTGTTGTCAACTTTATGTAGTTATGACTTAATACTGCAGCTGTGTGATTGTTTATATTGCTCGTTGTTTTAAGAAAAACACACAATGTATTATGGTCTGTAAGTTTGTGTAATTCTGAATAAATTTTAATTAAAAAAAATACTGTGACCGATCTTCATTTGAGAGGCTTTCATCTATGAAGTGATGAAGTTATCTCTGATACTTCGGTATAAGTCTTTATCTTAATGTAGATTATATTTCACTTTAGTGGATTGCCAGCCATCATGGCAGAGATAATTGAGATTACTTACATCACTGCTGCTCATTGCAGTAAACACATTTATGTATTATCTGAGATGCAACCACTGCTACTTGAACTAGAAATCTGATGTAATTGTGTCCTTGACACATCATATATTAATTTTGTTAAAAAAGGTCTTGATGGTTTAAAAAAAGTGCGGCTATAATTTTTTTTTTTCTTCCTTTGGTGAGGCTGTTCAGAACTACATAGCTTATGTTTCTTCCTTGGCTGCCTTTCACATAACAGGCTCATGTGCTCTCAAAGTTCATTCAGGGCATTGCACATCCTTTGCGAATGGATAGAAAATTGGCTCTGATGAGTGATAACAGTGTGCATAGAGAAGGCAGGCCATCACTATAGGAAGTGTTGCGCTTTGGAGGTCAGCAGTGATAAAATGATGTTTCAAGTAGTTGGTTTAAAATTAGGATTGAATACTAATGTCTAAAGATCAAAACTTCTGGTATGATTAATCACTTAAGATCAATCGGCACCAGTAGAGACATCTGTTCTACTTCTGTTGTACTCGAGAAATGGTAATTCATCTTATATTTTAGAAGTGATGTTACTGAGGTTCATTGAATGTTAATGCAAACATGTGAATCAAAGATATAGGGGTGGAAATCTCAGCATTATACAAACAGAAGCAAATTGGTAATATGATGAAATGTTTTGGAAGAATTATTATTTAGATACATACCTACTGTTATCAGTATGCTGATCAGTAGCTTCTACTTAGTTTTTATCTGTATATAAGAATTAATAATTCATTATAATTAAATTATATTTTACCAAGATGGGGTTTTTAATCTTAGTATGATTAGTGGGAGTCAAAGGGTATGTGAATGTAAGTCAGCCTTTGGTTGCTGGGGTTAAGTACTACAAAAAAAATTTACTTTTGTCATAATGTTAAATGTGTATCTTGATTCTCTTATTCAGATGAGAAATATAGACTTTACAGTTGTATTTTATGTAATTTTAACTAATCCACAGGCATTTCTTGCTCAAGATAAAAACTGGGAAAAAGTAGTGCTCAGATAAAAAAAGTTGTAAAATACGTTAAAAGCAAAACATCCCCATCCATTGCTTTCTAGATATTCTCAATTATATTATTCATGGTTGTGTGTACTTCATTGAAGTCTATGTACATATGATACAATTTGGAGATTTTCCCTCCTTTCTAAATTTTTTCTCCATAAAAGAAATGCAGATTATTTGAATTGAGGTTTTTTTTGTTTACATAAAAGATTTCATTACAACAGAAACTTAGATTTTTGTTTGTTTGTTTGTTTGTTTTGAAGGTGGGGAAAGGCAGGGGGAGAGAAAACAGACATGGTGGACAGCCATTTTGGAGGCATAGGGAGTATTTGAAAGTGAATAACTCCTACATTTAGATTTTATCTCTTTTGTATGTTGTTATATGTACTAGTGATGGCACAATAGTAAGGATGGAATAGTGCTGGGTGTGGTGGCAAGGCCTGTAACCCCAACACTTTAGCAGGCTGAGTCAGGAGGATTATAAGCTAGAGCTCAGCACTGGCAACTTAGTGACTTAACGAGACCTTGTCTCAAAATAAAAAGAGCTGGTGATATAGTTCAGTGGAAAGGTTGATGGTTAAATCCCCCATAAGAGAAAAAAAAAAAAAAAACAACAAAAAACAGTAAGGATGGATTATTAACTAGCTTTGGAGTATGTATAATGCTTCTTGCTCTGCCTTTTATATGATTTAACCTCTTTATAAGTATCTATCCTTCTGGAATACAGATGTGAAAATGAAATGCTTCTAATTTAATCAAAAGTTAAATGAAATTTTATTTTCTTTCTCTTTTTGGCATGTCTATTAATGTGATTACTAAATATTCTATATATCTGTTAATGCTGCTGTTACTGTTACAAATAATCGTTTTACATATCTTTATAGTTTTTAAAGTTGGATAAACAGGACGAGTTTTACAGAATGCTAGTGTTATTTGCCTAATAGCCTATTAAGTTGGCAATGATTATAGCATTGATAATCCTCAGCATTTGTTTGGGTGCTGTGGACCTTTTTACTTCCTGCTTACTCATGTACATTGGTGCACTTTTTGTAGGGACAATTTGACAATATATAGTAAGGAAGTTAAAATTATCATGATTTTATTTAGATTTTTCTTGTGCAGCATTTGTACATAAGACATAATTGAATTGACACTATTTCTTGGAGTTCAGTGAAATTATAAATCATTGATTATCTAGTAGCATGTATCATAAATCCTTCTAATTGACAATCACATATTAAAATAAGGTTTTCTGAGGAAATGGTGGCAATAATATTAAGTAGAAGACAATAGTTTTAATAGTAAATTTTTTCATTTAATATCAGGTTTTTTTTCCTTTTAGGGATCCTATTGCTCTGTAGAGTGCTCATAGATTCATTTTATTTTTTAATCTCTGTATTTTTATTACTACATTTTGACTTTACAAAATACTGAATTTCAATTGTGACAATTTTCATAAATAGATGTAACATGTTTTGGTCATATCCATTCCCCCATTACCTTACAGTAATCTTCTCTCTCTCTCTCTACTTATTATTTTCTTGTCTAATAGTGTCCTTTCTCTTTTTTTTTTTTGAGATTCTGTATATTAGGAAAAACATGTAATACTTATCTATCATATTTTGCTTAACATGATGACCTCCAGTTCCATTCATTTTCCTGCAACTGACAATATTTCATTTTCTATATGGCTTAATAATACTCCATTGTGTATACATACACCACATAATTCTTTATGCATTCATCCATAGATTGGGATCTGGGCTGATCCATGTCTTGCTATTACAAATTTTGCTTTAGTGAACATGGATGTACAGATGTCTCTACAGGATGCTGACTTTAATTCCTTTGTGTATAACTGGTAGTTCATGTGGTAGTTCTACTGTTAGTTTTTTGAGGACTATCCATACTGATTTATGTGGTGAATGGTTGTATTCATTTACATTCCTACCAGCGATGTACAAGTGTTCCTTTTCCCTCACATCTTCACCACCATTTTTTTTTTCTTTCTTTTTTTGGTATCCTTGATGGTAGCCATTCTGATTGGGTAAGATGGAATCTCAGTGTAGTTTCGATTTGCATTTTCCTGACAGCTAAAGATAGTGAACATTTTATTATATAATTATTGGCCATTTGTGTTTCTTTTGAAAATTGTCTGCTCAGTTCATTTGCCCATTTTGGTACTGAATTATTGGTTCTTTTATTGTTTTTTGAGCTGTTTACATGTTTTGGGTTTTAATTGTCTTTCAGAAGAGTAGCTGGTAAAGATTTTTCTCCCATAATGTAGGCGATCTCTTCACTATGTTGTTTCCTTTGTTGTGCAGAAGCTTTTTAATTTGACACGGTCCTGTTTGTCAATTCTTATTTCCTGAGCTAATGAAGCTCTATTGCAGGAAGTCATTGTCAGTTTCTGTAACTTCAAATGTTTTACTTTTGTTATCTATTATTAGCACTTTCAAAGTTTCAGGTCTTATATTTAAGTCTTCAATCCATTTTGAGTTGATTTTTGTACAAGGCAAGAGAGAAGGATCATTTCTTTTGTCTAATATTGATAACCGGTTTTCTCAGAACCATTTGTTAAAGAAGCTGTTTTCTCTAACATGTATTTTTGGTCGTTTTGTCAAAAATCCGGTGGCTGTAGCTGTTAGGTTTATTTCTGTGTCCTCTGTTCTGTTCCACTGGTCTACAGGTCTACTCTTAGGCCTATGCCATGCTGTTTTTGTTTCTGTGGCTCTGTAGTATATTTGAAATCAGGTATTGAGGTATCTCCATCACTGCTCATTTTTCTCAGGATTGCTTTTTGCTTGGGCTTGCTTTGACTATTCTCAGTCTCTTGTGTTTCCACGTGAATTTTAGGATTTTTTTTTTTGATTCGGTAAAGGATGTCATTAGTATTTTGATGGGGATTGCACTGAATCATTTTGAGTAATATGACCATTTAAACAATATTAATTCTGCCAATCCATTAATGTGGAACGTCTTTCCATCTTCTAGGGTCATCAATTTCTTTCTTAAGTATTCTGTAATTTCCATTGTAGGGTCTTTGGCATCCTTGCTCAATTTAATTCCTAAGCATTTTATTTTTTTGATGCAATTGTGAAGGAAATTGTTTTACTGATTCTTTTTGAGCTAGTTCATATATAGAGAAGCTATTAATTTTTGTGTATTGATTATGTGTCTTGCCACTTTGCTTAATTTATTTATCAGATCCAAGAGTCTTTTGTTGGAGTCTTTAAAGTCATTTAAGTATAGGATAAACTCATCTGTAAGTAAGGAAATTTTGATTTCTTCATTCCTATTTGTGTCTGTTATGGCTTAAATCTAAAATGTCCTCCAAAAGTGTTGTATGAGGTGGGCTTTCAGAATGTGATTGGATCATGAGGGTGCTAATTTCATCAGCAAACCAATCTATTGTCAGTTCATAGCTGATTTTTCTATTAGGAGGTAGGATCCAGTTGAAAGAAGTAGGTCACTGGGCATAAGTATCCAAAGAATATCTTTTCTCTAGCTCTCTTCTGCTTTCTGCTTCCTGGCTGCCGTGAAGTGGACAGCTTTCCTTTACCATGCCCATTTGCCTTGAAGTCTCTGCCTTGGAACCAGCCAACCATGAACTGAAACCTCTGAAATCATGTGACAAAATTAACCTTTTCTTCTTTAGCTGTGTATGTCAGGTATTTTGTCCCAGCAGTGGAAAGCTGACTAATATGGTAGCCCTTTTACTTCTCTTATGTAATTCCTCTGGTGAAAATTTCAAGTACTGTATTGACTAGGAAGGGTGAGAAGTAACATCCTCGTCTTGTTCTTGATTTTAGAGGAAATGCTTTTAGTTTTTTACCATTCAGTATCATGTTTGTCATGGGTTTGTCATACATAGCCTTTATTATGTTGAGGTATAATATTTTTCTTCTAAGATTCTTCAGACCTTTTATCATGAATGGATGTTGAGTTTTGTTTAAGGGCATTAAGACGATTGTGTGATTTTTCTCCTTCATTCTTTTTATATGGTATGTTTCTTGATTTGCATATGTTGAAGCATTTTTGTATCTTTAAAATGAATCCTGGTCATTGTATGATCTTTTTTTGTTGTTGTTGTTGTTGTTTTTTTTTGTTTTGTTTTGTTTTTTGTGGTGCCGGGGATCGAACTCAGGCCCTTGTGCTTGCAAGGCAAGCACTCTAATCACTGAGCTAAATCCCCAGCCCTGTATGATCTTTTTAACGAGTTGTTGAATTCAGTTCTCAAGTGTTTTATTAAAGATTTTTATTCATCAAGGACATTGACATAGTTTTTTGTTTCTTGAAGTACATATCCAGTTTTATTATCATGATGGTATCGACCTCACAGAATGAATTTGGAAGTGTGCCTTCATTTTCTGTTTTATGGAATAGCATGAAGAACATTGGCGTTAGTTGTTTAAAGATCTGGTAAAATTCAGCAGTGAATCTTTTGGTCCTGGACTATTCTTCGTTGGAAGAATTTTTATTACTTTTTCAATCTCACTGCTTGTTATTTGATCTATTTAGGCTTTCTGTATCCACTCACGCCAATTTTGCTGGGTGATGTGTCTCTAGAAATTTACCCATGTATTATAGATTCTGATTTATTGAAATACTGATTTTCAAAATAGCCTGTAGTGATCCTCTGTATTTCAATTTATTTGTTGTAGTAGCCCCTGTTTTGTCTATAATTACATTGATTTGGATTTCTTCTCTCTCTCTCTCTCTCTCTCTCTCTCTCTCTCTGTCTGTCTTACTCTCTCTCTGTCTGTCTCTTTGTCTTTCACTGGTTTGTATGGCTGATGGTTGATCAATATTACTTATCTGTTCAAAGAACTGTTTCATTGACCCTTTATTATTTTAGTCTCTAGTTCATTGATTTCAGCTCTGATTTTTATTATTTATTTCCTTCAATTGGGTATCTTTTTGATTTGTTTTTTAAGTCCTTGAAATGTTTCAATAGGTTATTTATTTGAGATCTCTCTCATTTTTTAAAAAGCATTGGTGCTCATAGCTATAACTTTCCCTCTTAGAACTGTCTGTGCTGTAACCTAGAGATTCTGATATGTTTGGTTTCCATTTTCATTTGAGTCTAGGAATCTAAATCTTCACCTGATTTCCTCAGTGATCCACTGATTGTTCAAAAGTGAACTGTTAAATTTCCAGGTGTGTGTATAGTTTCGCTTGTTTGTGGTTTCTACTTTCATACTATTATGATGTGATAAGATACAAGAATTTTTTTTTTTTTTGGTATTTATGGACACTTGCTTTATGGCCTGAAATATGAGGTATTTTAGAGAAAGTTCTGTAAATGGTTTAAAAGAATGTGGTTTAATTTAACTGATGGTTTCTTAGTTTTTTTTTTTTTTTTCCCTAGACCACCTATCTGTCAGTGAGAGTGTATTGAAGTCATCTACCATTAAAGTATTGGGGCCTATCTGTTGCTTTTTATTGAATAGTTTCTTTATGAGGTTGGATATACTTGCATTTGATGCATATATTTATAATTGTTACATATTTTTGGTGGATTGTTCTCTTTACCAATATATAATGAACTTCTTTGTCATCTTTGATTAATTTTGGCTTGAATTTTGCTTTGTCAGATGTAGCTGCTCCTGCTTGCTTTCAGATTCCATTCGCATGGAATATGTTTTTTCCATTCTTTCACTTTCAGACTGTGTTTCTTTGCCAGTGAGGTGTGCTTCTTGAAGACAGGAAAGAGTTGTGCTTTGTTTAATCCAATCTCCCAGTCTGTGTCATAATTGGAGAATTAAGACCACATATGTATTGAGTCATTGTTGAGAGGTATGTTATTTTGTTATTCTTATAGTATTGAATTCTTTCCTGATTCTCTTTTACTTATCTACACTTCCTCTTGTGTATTTTTCATTTCTTTGAAGTATCTTCTTCAGTGATGGCTTAGTGGTCATGAATATCTTTACTTTATGCTTATCTTTAAGGTCTTTATTTCTCCTTTGATTTTGTGGGATAGATTTGCTGTGTATAGTATCCATGTTATTTTCTTTTTAGACCTGAAATATATCACTTCATGCCCTTCTGGTCTTCAGAGTTCTGTGAATTATGTGTTGTTATTCTGATGGGTTTGCATTTATAAATAACTTGATGTTTCTTTCTCACAGTATTCTTTCTTTTTTCTATATCTTTGCAGTTTAATAAGTGTGAAGATTCTTTTCTAGTCATGCCTGTTTGGGATTCTAAATGCCTCTTACATTTGGATGTCCATATTTTTCCCAAGATTTGGGAATTTTTATGCTATTATTTCACTCAATAAATTCTGTGCATCTATAGTCTATACCTTCGTACCCTCTTCTGTACCAGCAATTCATAATTTAGTCTTTTAATTATGTCTTAATGTTCTTGGATGTTTTGTTCATAATTTTTTTCTTTTTTACTCTGTTTGAGTTTGATAACTCATCAACTTTGTCTTCAAGTTCTGAAATTCTGTCTTCTGCTTCATCCAGTCTGTTTGTGAGGCTTTCCCAAGTTTTTGATTTGACTTCTAGAGCTTCTTATCCCAAGATTTCTGTTTGCTTCTTTTTCACAATTTCTCTTTGCTGAATTGCTCCTTCATATCATGCATTGTCCTCCTCAATTCATTCAGCTATTTATTTATATCTTCCTTGAAGTCATTAATAAAAGTCAACCTTTTGAATTCTTTGTCCAGCATTTCATCCATTTTTATATGTTTGCCTTGTTTTTTTGATACTTCTTGTGTTTCTGTGCTGAGATTTGCACAGCTACTGTGATGGATATTTCTTCCACTTTTATCTGAGGCTAATGACTTGATCCTCAGTATTACTTAGAGAAGAGAAAACAAACCATGATGACAGTGACAACAGAAAGGCAAACGAGACATTGAAATAAGTAAAATCCAATTAAAAGCAAGAGGTGCACCACCAGTAACAGTAGAAAAGTGCAGTAGTAACACAGAGTAAACCGAGAGGCCTATGCTTGCAGTTGGGGGGTCTTCCAAGCCCCCTCCTATGCCAGGGTTGGCATCACAGCCTGCTTCATGCTTTTCTCTGTGTTGCCTTTCTGTTTCTCCATGCCTCTTAGCTTTCATGTCACTCTTTCTTGATTCTCAGAGGTCTCTTTCTCTTTGGAATATATTTTATTCTTCCTGATTCTTAACTCTTCTCACTCTCAGAGTAACATAAAGGAGACTTCTCTTCCACCATCTTATTCAGAATTTGTAGATTTTACTTTAAAATGCTTATTGTGTGCCTCCTGCACACTTAGCCCTGCACTGTAGAAAACATGAGTCCTGCTTTCAGGGAACTTGGTGTAGAATTTAATATCAGATTTGTTTATATGATTATAATTCTGTTTATATTTCCACAGATTATAATTCTGTTTATATTTCCATAGAAAAGATAATGTGTACCAATGTGTATCTCTGTGAGGGATGATTATGTGTGATTTTGTTTTTTTTGTGCTTCTATTTTCCTCAGTTTTCTATAGTAGATTTGCTTTCTGTTTGTTGAGATAACATATTAAGCACCTGCTCAGCTTAGAACAGCTTTATTAATGCAGTTACAGCCCAGACCTACTGGTTAAGTAATTAACTGAGTTAATCCAGAACAGTTTGCAACAAAAACCCTTATAGGAAACAACACATAATTCAATTAGACAGTAAATATATTTTTTACAAATTTCAATTTTTAGAATCCAAACCCACTATTAGACCTGCTGGTTCTGACAGAGTCACAGGCACGAGAAGAAACAGATGACATCCGGACTGCTGTCAGACAACAACTACAAAAAGAGCTGATTGCACTTTTCAATGCCTTGCTGCTCAGTTTTGTGGCCGTTACTGACAGGTACCATTTATATCACTAAAGGTTTGGGGACATTTATAGTTTTGATTTTTCAGGGTTTTACTTTCTTATTTCTTTAAAATTAACATAAACATATGTAAGTACTAATCAGTTATGATTAGTCTGTGTTTCAGTTAAATCTCTGGTATAGCTTGAATGTAGCTTCTCAGTCTCTTTAAATGCAGGTGTGTACACACACATATACACACAGTGTTGGGGAGAGAAATGAAATGTCTGTTTTTCCTCTGCTCTCACATTCAGTTAGTACAGAAGACTTTTGACATCAAATATATGTATTTCTCAGTACTAGCAAGCAGACAGTTCTGTAACAGTGTACATCACTGTTACAGTTCTGTAACAGTGTACATCAGCTGTGTGTTGTTGCATTCAAATTAATTCTGACATTCTCTTTCTGGAAAGAGTATCCAATCCCACATGGCAAGGGCTCAGTTCCAAGAATGTCCCACTCACCCGAACTTCACATGCCAGCTGGATGGCCCAGGTTGTTTTACCAGTCCTTATGACTATAAACTAGGGTTGCCATAGTCCTCCCCTTGGGTGTGATTAATATGTTGTGATTGGCTGACAGAACTCAGGTCTACACTTACATACAAACTGGTTTATTATAAAGTATATGACAAAGTGTACAGATGACAAGATGCACAGGGCAAAGTGTAGGAGATGTCTGTGTGTGCCATCTTTCAGGAACCTTCACACATTCAGCTGTCCAGAAGCCCTTTTGGGTTTTTATGGAGACTGGATGGGCATGATTGCTAGTGAACTAGGTGGGAAACCCAGTGAGGCCTGCCTACGTGAACATTCTTCTTGGCCTTGCTTTGTAGCATTTCTCCCTTCCTAGTATGGGACAGGAACCCCCTCAAGTGAAGAGTCTTGTGATCTACTATCACACAAGGGTTGGTTAAAGAATTTCTTGCTTTTGAAAAAGATCTTGCTGTTTTCTAGAATTTATCAGTGAAGCTATCTGGTCTGGGACTTTATTTGGGAAGTTTTGATTATTGGCTAAATCTGTTTATTTGCCATAGGCCTATTTGGATATTCTCTTTCGTTTTTATAGTTTGCATATGTTTAGTAGATTATGTAACTTGTTGGTATATACATTGTTCATGGTATACTCTTATAGTTCTTTTTAATTTTTGAGGATCAATAATGATGTCCTCACTTTCATTTAAGAGTTTAGTAATTTTAGTAATTTATTTTTTTCTTTGTCAGTCTAGCTATACGTTTGTCAGTTTTCCTAATGTCAAACATCAGCTTTTGTTTACTTTTCTATTTTCTATATTTCATTAATTTCTGCTCTAATTTTTGTTATTTCCCTCTGTTACTTTGTTGGTTTTTCTCTTCTGTTTCTTTAAGATGTCAAGTTAGGGTATTGGTTTTAGATTTTTTTGGTGTAGTTGTTTATAGATATAAATTTCTTTCTGGTCACTACTTTCTTTGTGTCCCCTGGATGTGGGTATATTGTAATTTCATTATCATTTTTGTCAAAAGTATTTCCTTACTGATTTCTTCTTTGGCTCATTGGTTATGTGAGAGTTTGTTATTTAAGTGTGCGTATTTTTTAATCTTGCTCTTTTCATCTGTTAGTTTCCTTCCGTGTGCTTAGATGATCTGCTAGAACCTCTCACCCCCAGGCTTTTCCTTGACCTTTTCAGCCAGCCTACCCTTTGCTCTAATTTTAACCTGCTGCCTCAGATAGTAGCAGCTAAAGCTCTTCCTGTCCATGTTTCAACCCATGTCCCCATTAGCGGACTTAACTGAGGATGAGTTTCAAACTAGATAGGCCTTTTTTTAAAATAATTTTTTTATTAGTACATGTTTACACGTTTGTAGTACAAAGCGATTACATTCATCATGGAGAGTTGGTATATGTACATAATCCGTCTTAATTCTTTTTACCTCTTCCCCTTCCTTCTCTACCTCCCTAGATCCCTTTCCCATTTCCAAAAGATGTGTCTCCCCGATTGCTTTTATGCATCCTTTATTTTGCCCTTTAAATTATTTATAGTTTGGGTTTCTCGTATAAGAGAAACCATGATATTTATACTTGGGCGTCTGATTTATTTCACTTAACATTATGGTCTTAAGGTATGCCCATTTTCCTACAAATGACTCAAATTTATTCTTCTTTATTGCTGAGCAGTACTCCATTGTGTAAATATATCACATTTTCTGTATTCATTCATCTGTTGATCAGATTTCCTAAGAATAACACTTCCTGGAAAGCAGAAAGACATTTCCTCATCTTGTACTTAGATCCCAAAAGCTCTGCTAGAAGCAAAGACTTGAATACATGACATTTGAAATGAGCTGCATAGTGAGAATGTGAGAGGTGGCAAAAAAGGTATATTTTGAAAAGAGAAACAATTGAATGACCAGTATATTGGAAGTAACATGGGATAAAGAAATAAGTACAATGGTGTCTCGGTTCATGAACTTAATTTGTTCTGTGATTCTGGAAAAGATGTCCACATTTGTGTTTATGTGGGAGAGATGGCTGCAGTTGTGTTTGTCATTTGACGCAGAGTTTGCAAATAAAAACAACAGTTTGCCAAATGCTTTTCTTTGTGAACCAAATTGTTTGCAAATAAAAGCATCTGTGAACTGAGGTATCATTGTATGGATAAAATAGTTGAGTAAATAAATACGGAAGAAGGGTGTTGAGCAAGTTGATTTCTGATAATTTCATTTTTCTCTATGGAGCTTGGAAAAGATTTGAAGGGAATAGAGAAGGAAATGGTAAAAGGTTTTCTAGGGTTTAAGCAAGATTACTGGTTAGACAATTGGAGTGGCACCAATCTTTCCTTAGTTTTCTTTCTGAAGTGATTATGGTAAAAGGAGTAGTGAGAATGATTTGTTTATTAAAGTGTGTTAAATGTTAAAAAGCAGCAAAAATTTTTAAATAGTATTAGATCCACTTTTTATTGAACTATAAGGAAATTAGCTTATATAAGTAACATTCAGGATTTACGTTTGTGTTTCTAAAATAATTTTAAAAGTAGTTGGGTGATGGGAATATAAAATTATGATCTTAAGAACCATATACCATACCTGATGGGATAGGTAATACTATAGTCAATAGTTAACTAATTTTTGAGTCTAATTATATAAAAAAATTGAAGAAATTTCAGATTTTATTCAGTAGTTTGTTATATAAAATATTATCTTCTGTGAATTACTTTGAGCTTGTGAGGGGCTATTTAATTTTAGAAATTCTGTTTTCTCACAGAAAATATTCTCTTGATCTGTCTCTGACACTTTTGCTTAATTATGCTTTAAACTCATTAAAACCTTGCCTCTTTTAGTTTTACATGTAAAAAGCAGTATAGTCAATTAAAAATTAAAGTTTTCTATGACAGTGAATGACTTAAATATAGTTTTGCTATATACCAACTAAACTCAGAGTTCGTTCAGGTTTTTATTTCACTGTTGCCACTATTGGGTGGCAACCCAAATAAACATTTATGTATTTTTTCAGTGTAATTGTTACCTGTATTTAACATTACATACCTTAGTTGGTACTTTTGTTATGCTTCCCTTGAAAAGTCTTGTTTTCAGAGGGGATATTTTCTGGTATTTTGTCTGGTCCATACTTCTAATATGCCATAAGACGGCTTATTAAGCCCATTATGCTTGCTCTTTGATTGATTTTCTCCCTTTCACATGCATAGGAAATGCCTGGAGCTTCTTTACGTCTTCCAAACCCAGCTGGGTCTGAAGCTGCTGCAGTGTCTGAGGGTCACAGATGCTCCTCATTTCTATGGCTTGCCGTCCCTGGAGCGGGCTCTGCGAGGGATGGCTCACCTCACGGCATTCCCAGGATGGAGCTCACACTCTCCTTCCACAAAACCACTCGAAATTTGTGTGAAGTACTTGGCAGGTCTCCTGGAGGTAAGTGAAAGCAACAGCTCCTCAAATAACAGCTGCTTACTACTTACTGATTGCGTTTGTTATGTAGTGGGCACAAGTGCATTTTATCTTACTGTATTTCTCGTTATTATACAGTGTTTATATAGCTCATTGTAATGGTTAAATGTATTAAAAATAAGATCATACTTAGACTCTCATTTTTAAGAAAGACTAAGGCTTATATTTAAGTCTGTTCATTAGAGTAATTTATTTGTGACTTGTTTATTCATTTATTTTGATTAATCTTTGTAATTGTGAATATGGCACATATGCAGAAAATACACAGAACTTTAACATGAAACTCAGTGAGTTACCACCTAGTGAGCACCCATGTAATAACTCTCATACCCGGAAACAGAGCATAGCTGGCACCCTAGCAGCACTCATCATGTCCCTCTTGATCTCTACTCCCTTCTCAAAAGGTAGTTATTTTGATTATTTTGGTATTCTACTTCTTTGTATTCCTTGATAGTTTGATGATTTTAAGTCTGTGTCTATACAGTATGTAAAATAATTTGATTTAAGAAATTGTGTAAATGGGCTCATGTCTGGGCTGGTTTCTTTCAGTATTATGCTTATGATATTTATGCATTCGTTGCCTGTAGGTGGAGTTAGTTTAATTTCATTTTATATAGCACTCGATATACTACACTGTTGAAGTTCATTTAATTTTTCTTTTTCTTTCAGTTTAGGGCAATTTTGGATACTGCTACTGTGAACCTTCTTTGTGTGTGAGGGAGCTTTGCTGGGGATTGAACTCAGGACCTTGCACTTGCTAGGCAAGCACTGTATCACTGAGCTAAATCCCCAACCCTGTGAACATTCGTATCTTTTGGTGAAAATGAGTACATTATATCTATTTTGAAATTTTTTTTCTAAATTTTAGTATATAGAAACCCTCGATATTTATATATTGATCTTGTTTTCAATTTCAAAACAAAAGCCTTTAATTTTTACCTATTGATTGAATTCAGTGACAAAGCGATTCAGGCCCAGAGTTGTTGTTGTTACTTTTGAAGATTATAAATTGTGAATTTGTTTTTTGAATAGATCTAGAATTATTCATACTTTTTTTGTTTTGATCTTAGTTATGTTTTTCTAGAATGTAAGAAGTTGAGGTCTTGAGTGTTTTCTTTTAGCCTTTCTAAAATGCATTTTCAGCCCTAATTATCTTACGGATGTGGCCTAATTATCTTCCACACATTCTGGTATATCATGTTTTCATCATCATTTAATTCAAAATATTTTCAGTGCGATGCAATAAACAGAACAATGACATGACTGTGTATAGTTCTATAAGAGAACAGCTTTGCCGCAGTACACTGGCAGTCTAGCATGCATACGCTTGGGCCAAATAGACATGGCTTAACTGCAGCTGATCTAAGTGTTGGCAGAATTTCCTGCAATCCTTCTGGAACACGAGAGCATGGGAGGCTTTTGCAGAAATGTCCAGGAGTAGTTTGATTCTCATTTATTTGACTATTAGCAGTCTGGCATGATCCTGTTTCTTATTGCCTCCTAAGTCAGATGAAGTAAGTACTGTGTCTGCCACTCTTGCTTAGGGCACAGCTGCAGTTGTAAAAGTACTTCATTACAACACAGTATGGGCTTCTCTGCAACTGTGTGCCCCACCATCTGCTTTGCAGTCATCCGGCCACTTTGTTACAGTATAACTTTGTAGGGGACACTAGGAGCAGCACCTTTGGGTACTCTCACTTTGCCGTTACATAATCTAAGTCTACAAATGGCTAATCAGCCCTTAGAGGTCAAACCTGCTAGTCTTATTTTGTCTTGAAGGCTGTGATAGCTCTCAAGCTTTGATAACTGATAGCCGGGGATTAGAATCATTAATTGGATTAGGACTTTAGGAAAGACTCCCAAGGAGACAGTGTACAGTTACATTTTGAAAAATGAATAAGTTAATAGACAGAGATGAGCTGTCTAGACCTAAAATTTGTTGGCCAAATTACAGCTTTCTACACTTTTTTGTGCTGCAAGTTCCTATTTGCCACTATATAATCTGCACCCTCCATGACATTATTCTTCCAAAACAATCTAAACCTCTTTCCTAGGTGCAAGAGACTGTTAATCTTACATGTCGAGTTTTACATCCATTTTTATTTTTTCCCGTGTCTCTGAATTTTTGGTTATATTGTACAGTTCTTTCAAAAGCTTTTTTGAAAAGACTATTTCTTTCACATAGTTTCCTCTTTTTTATGAGTGTCAATCTCTACAGAAAGTACAATATAAAATCTAATTTATTTACTTTTTCCTTTAGTGTTTTCTTTTCTGCATTTAGATAATAAATATTTAACTGGTCTCTTCCTTATGTTAAGTATATGTGAAAATTTTTATATACTGTTACATAATACATTGTCTTTTTAAAAATACACTGTATTTTAATTGTATTGTGTGTTCTGTTAGACATATAAACTTGAACTTATGAGAACCATCTTTAAACCTTTTTCCCTATCCCATGGCTACCTCATCTGTTTAACAGTGATTTTTACTTTGAGACAAACAGTGAATAATTTAGTTAATATGTATCTTACATGTAGTTTTAATATTAGAATACAATTTGCATAACATTGGTAATGTGACATGGTGAATTCAGATGATGTGTATGTTATTTTTGTGCCTTCAGTATTGAGTAATGCCTTAGGTGATATTTGTATTTTCAATTATAAATCATATTTCAGATTGTAATCTAGATATTTTTCCAAAAACACATTCTTTTTTTTAATTTCAAAAGTTCAATTTCTTCTGAAAAATTACTTTAGCCTATTTTTAGATCAGATATACAGCACTAATTGAAAGAGAAACTAAATGTTGTATTGTGGTATTTGGAAACTATTAGAAGTACTTTAAAAAAAAAAATAGGTTTGAAGGGAGACCGGATGGATCACAGCTATGTTTCAAGTATTAGAAATAAATCACTTTTATTAATCTTTTTTATACATCTGCTTTGCTTCATGAATTGAAAAAACAAAAGTGAACCAAAAAATAGTTTAAGATAAATGGCTAACATGAAAGTATTTTGTAGTAAATAAAAGCATTGAGATTCAGGGTGAATGAATTATATTAGTGCACATAACAAGAAGTTTTGACTGTTTTGACTTATAACAAAGTATTGGGGCCTATGTTACCATTCTTTTTCTTAATCTTTTCTTAATTACAAGTGACCTTTTGTATCACTGATTTTCTTTGTGTGTTGACAAAATACGAATTTTCTTCTCAATTAGCTCCCAAATTTTTACCAAACCCCTCTTTGAGGAATAATGTGTAAGTTATACAGAAGTGGTCTAGAATAGTTTGTTACACATTCTAAAAGAAATCAGATGGAAGTAGTTTTCGATATAGCTTCTTAGTTAAATGAATGTCCCTTTAGATGAGAAACATTTCCTTTGTTGTTTCTAATAGAAATATGTCAAATTTCTCAGATACGTGAGAAAGAAAAGTTGAAAATCAGTAATTTAAGTAATAATCATATATTTAAATTGCAGTAGAAATCTAAGATCACTCAGAAGTGAGAAAAATCTCACTTTTTGAAACCATGATTCAAGAAAATTTAACATAGCCCAGGTAGTCAATGAGTTTTATAGAGTTAGCAATTTCTGTGTATACTTTTCAACAGAATATTTATAAACTCTTTGACTAACAAAAGAGCTATAACATTTAAAAAATGTTAAATAAGGATATTCTGAATCTCAAAAATAACCTAGAAGTATATTACATATCTTTTGTAGGAATTCCAAGGGGAAAAATGTTAAAACTAAGATTATTTCTTAACTGTGGTAAAATACACATATCAAAACTTAACCATTGTTGTCACTTTTAAGTGTATAAACTGAGACTATTATAATTTTATGCAGTTAAGATTTGAGTATGACAAGAATAGAAAGTTATGTGTTTATGTACCATTAGAATAAAGCCACCATGAAATTGTTTATGTTTATTTTCCAGGTCATTACTTCGTTTTATGTGGAGCGTGGAGGAAATGCTATGTCATTCATGGGAAAAGGTGTTACAAAGAGCACGATTCTTTGCTTGCTTCACTTGTCCCATGAGATGATGGCCCAGGCTCGGAGCTCGGTGAGAACGTTAAAAACTGCCTCCTGAACAGTGGCTTGAAAAAGAATATGCTGTGCCCAGCACATTTCAATCCTATAAGTTCACTACATAAAAATGTTTCTATTGACTTTTTTGGAGACAAAAGTGTTTTTTGACTAAAGCGTTTCTTGGAACTTCTGTATTAATACAAATCTGAACTTTTTTGAAATTTATTTTGATTGACATCTGCTTTCACTTCAAAATTACATTTTTGGCTAAATTATGGGAAAAATAGCTTTTATAGGAAAATTGTTATGTTTAACTTACTCAAGAGAAGCTAGATTTTTTGTTTGCATTGTTTTGGCCAGATAATAAATTGAAACCAAGTCTTAAATACATAGGCACTTTGTTGTGATCTTTAAAATTTATTTTAACTTAAAGTGTTTCTGTTTTCCTTTTTTTTTTTTTTTTTTTTTTTTTTTTTTTTTTTTTTTTTTTTTTTTTCATTCTAGGAGTGGATGTCTCTTTGGTTCTTGCCTTTGGGTAGTCATAGTGAAGAACATGGTCCTACTCAACAAGGATTGGCTTGGTTGATTCCTTTATGGGTTGATCGGGACCCAGAGGTCAGTGTAAAGGAAAACCAAGTTCACTGTGTTGAGATAAAAAAGAAAAAAAAAACATATATGCTTAGGCATATACATATTATAGTTACGAAATATGTGTGTATATATATGTGTGTGTATATATATATATAAATAGATAGATAGATATATAGATATATATATTATAGTTACTAAAGCTTGTATAGTGATACCTCAGTTGCCAAATGGCAACTTGAAATTTCCACTACTCGAACAGCAAAGTTCAGAAAATATCTGCTTGGCGCTCCTAACTTTGCTTGATAGTCCAACCAAAAATCCAACTTGAAAAAACCTGTACCAGCCTAGCGTGAGACATGCATTGCATCTTCCCGTGGATACAAACGAGTGATGCTTCAGTCTAAGCACTGCTCATTGTGCTTTTTTTTTTTGAGCTTTGTTTGCATAAAATATCATAACCATGGCTCCAAAGATACCAGCGGTAAAATTAAGAAGAAAATTGTGAGAATCACAATAAATTAAAGAAGTCATTGTCAAATTTGTTAATATCCTGGAAAAATGAGTTTATAAGTGTAATTTTTGGTTCTCAGAACCAGTTATTTAGTTTTCCATTATGTCTTATGGGAAAAATATGTTCATTTCTTGAACTTTTTGGTGTTCGATATGAATTTGGAACAAATTGAGTTCAACAGCCAAGGTATCACTGTATTTTATTTAAGCCTTATTTAGCTTAGGCCACAATGAAATACCATAGACTGGGTAACTTTAGCAAAACTTTATTTTCCTGTAGTTCTAGAAGCTAGAAATCCACAGAGTTCTAGCATAGTCAGGTTCTGGTGAGGACTGTCTTTTTAGAAGACAAAAATGATTTTTGACTGAGTCGTTTCCTGGAAGCTCTATATTAATACAGATCTTACCCATGTAGGACATAGCATTTCCTCCATGCTCCACATAAAAAGAAGCAATGACCTGGAAAATAAATAAATGATTTCATGATGGCTTTATTCTTAATGGTATACAAAGATAAACATGTGATTTTCTTCTGTCTTGTCTAAATCTTGTAGATAGCCACCATCTTGCATTGTGTTCACATGACCTTTTCTTGGTGCATGGATTAGAAAGATAAAGAAAAGCTTCTCATCCTTTCTAAGGCCACCCACCCTCCTGGGTTAGGATTTTATTTATGACTTCATTAAACTTTAATTACTTCTTGGAAGCCCATTCTCTCAATACAGTCACATTGGTGGTTATGTTTCAACATAAATTTTTAGAGGTGAACTCTACAATGCAACTTTTCACCCTTGATTTTTTCAAAATTCATGTCCTTCTTGGCAAAGTGAGTTCATTCCATATCAACAGCTCTAAGCATCTGTTGTTGTTTTTGTTTTGAGATAGGAATTTCATTTTTTTGTCCAGGCTGGCCTCAAATTTGTAGTCATCCTTCCTCAGCCTCCAGAGCAGCTGAGATTATATACATTTGCCAGGATGCCTAGCCAAGTATCTTAATTCATTCCTGCATCAACTTTGAATTCCAAAGTCTTATCTAAATATAATCTAAATTGGATATAGATGAGATTTCAGGCACAATTTGTTCTGAGGAAAACTTCCTTTTCAGCTAAGGAATCTGTGAAACCTCCTAAGTTATATCCTTCAGAAATCTTCCAGTAGACCAATAGGATAAACGTTCCCAATCTAAAAGAGAGAAACAGAAAAGAAGGAAGGAATCATTCCAGCTGAATCCAAAACCTAGTAAGATGAATTCTGCTAAATCTTAAGGAATGAGCCCTTTGACTTGATATGGTCCCTTACAGGACCCTGGAGTGATGGCCTCGACCTCCACCCTCATTGTTCTTGGGGTGAGCCCAACCTTTCACCTCCCTACCCAGTCCTCATCCATGATTTTGTGTTCAAGGATAGTGCCATGGTTCCTGAGACATTGGGCAGGGACATCCTAGTGCACTGTAATCAGAAAGGCAGCGCCATCCTTTGAAACCAAGGAGAAAGCCTTGCACCTGGGCCTATTGTGGGAGTAGGAGCCCTGATGGTCTCTGAATTATCTTTGGGATCATTTTTCTCTTTCCTTGAAGAACAGTGCACATTTGCCTGTAAAATCCAACCCCGACTGCCTCCCACTGTGCCATCTCACTTTCTCTGTTCTCTGTAGCCCACACTGGTAGTGTCTTTGCTGATATATTTCCACCTCTGTTCTGGCTCCTGTGGAGATGGCTAAATCACAGTCATGATCTCTTTATGAAATAGTTGGTGAGCTATGCCCTCCATGTTCTCTTTAGAACAAGCTTTCTTATATTTTTCATGAGTAGTTTTGAGAGTTTTCTAAATCTCTTTATTCTTACCCATTTTTCCCTAACTGATCTTAATTCTCTTTATTATCTCTCTCCTTTTGCATTTTGCTATAAACAGTCAGGAGGCATCAAGCCATTCTTTCAAAACCGTGCTTAGAAGTTTTCTCAGCTAAGTAGTCAATTTTGTTGCCTGTAAGTTCTACCTTCCATGAAACACTAGATCATGAACCTAGTTGAGCCAGTTTCTTGCTACTCATGTTAGTCAGCTTTCCATTACTGTAATAAATACCTAAAATAATCAGCTTGAAAAGTTTATTTTGGCTCACAATTTTGAAGATTTTAGCCCATGGACAATTTGTGGTAAGTGGGTACACCAAGGCAGGAGTTTGTGTTGGAGCAAAGCTGGCAAGAGAAAGGGCCAGATTGCCAATTTCTTCTTCAAGGGCATACTGCCATGTAACTGGAAGACTTCGACTGTGCTCTGTCTCTCAGCAGAACTAAAGGTTGGAGATAAGCTGGTACATATGGGCCTTTGGGGCCATTTATACAAACCATAGCATCGGTTTATAATAAGCTTCATTTTTTTTCTAATAACAGATTTCCAGTATTATGTTCTTCATTTCTGTCTAAGATCTCACCAGCATCGTCCTTCACAGGACGTCCTAGCAGGCACCTCACTGCTCTTCCAGGCTCTAACTTGTTACTCAGTTCCTAAGTGACTTCCATATATTTAGGCATGTGTTGCAAGAGCAGCTTATACAACAGAAATTTATTTTCTCACAGTTTTGGAGGCTGGAAGTACAGATAGCTTCTAATGGCCTTTTCTTGGTGCGTGCACCTGGAGAGTGAGATTTGACTTCTCTTTTTTAAAGGCCACCAAAACTAGTGACGTAGTGCCCCACCCTTAAAAACTCATTCAACTTTACCTCCGAACAGTTTTGTCTCCAAACATAGTTACACTGGGGATTAGAGCTTCAACATAGCCTTTTGGAGGACCACAGGCTCCCATTAAATCAAATTTATTAACATCCACCTGAACACATAAGAGAAAAGGTAATAGGATTTATCACATTCAGAACATTGGGAAAGTTACTGAAGAAGTCCAGCTATATTCTAACAGTTTGGAAGAATAGCTGGAAATTATATTATAAAGTTCAGTGATATTTAAATGCTATTCAATGGAACAGTATTATTATAATAGAAAATTTTATATTAATAAATGAGTTTCTATTTTTATCCATTTATTCACTGATTTTGAGCAAGGTATAGTTAGATCCTATTAAAATAAAAACCTTTATTTGTAAAAATGTTATTTTATTTGAACTTAAAGGTTACATTTTATGCATTTTGAGCTTGAATTTATTCCTTGACTACATTATAACCACTTTTTTTTTTTTGGCCAATGTCTTGGATCACAACTCAGAAATTCACTAAAGTGTGTGAATTTGAATAGCACTGATACTATGGCAAGCATGTTACATACCACATCAATCTTATTTGAAACATTGTCCTCTTAAAATAATTTTGGAGAAAATACAATGCTTTGTTTAAGATGTAACTAAATTATTTTGTTTTGAAAAGAAGTTTCAAGAAAGTTAAAACTGGAAAAAAAACCAAAAAAAAAAAAAGAAAAAACAGAACAAAATAATAGGTTTTTTTTTTTTTAATTAGTCATCTTTTTATTACTGGGACAAAATAACCTGATAAGCACAATTTAAAAGAGGAAGGGCTTTTTTGGGCTTGTAGCTTCAAAAATTTCAGTCCCTGTTTGGCTTGCTTCAAGGCAGAAGCATCACCATGGAGGGGCATGACAGAAGAACACAGTTCATGTCATGGCAGCCAGGAAGCAGAGATAGAGGAAGCAGCTGGGGCTTGGATATACCCTTCCAGGTTATACCTTTAGTGACTTACTGCCCTAGCTAGGCCTCATCTCCTAATAGCAAATCCATCAGGTATGAACTTAACAGGGGATTAATCCATTGATGAGGTTAGTATCTCCATGATCTGATCACCTTCCAGAACCACTGCTTGTGAACATATTAGCCTTTTCCAGGAAATTCTTTATCCAAATAGTAATGGTACTCATTTAAGAATGAGGATAAATAGAAATTATATGCATAGAAGACATGTCGGTGTCCTGTGGTTTCCTTAGGAAAAGACTTGTTGGTTAAGCATTTATGCTTCTTGTTTAGACCAAGTTTTAACTGTGTATGACTTTCGCTTATATTCAAGTTGTTTTTCTATACTGTTGCTTTCTTGTGGTATAGGATTTTTATCATTCATAAACTTCTAGGACATTGTCTTCTGTAAGTGTCCTTTATAATTTAGATTTATATAAAGCTAATGCCATATTTATGAAACTATGATTTGTGTGTTTGTGTGTGTGTCTGTATGTGCGCACGTGCAGTGGGGATTGAACTCAAGGCTTCATGCATACTAGGCAAGTGCTCTGACCTTGAGCTCTGACCCCAGCCCCAAAAGTATAATATTTTATGTACCAAAAAGATTATTCATGTTAGGAACTAGCACTCTTAGACTTGATAACTTTCTTTTTAATTTGATAGGTGAGATTTACTTCCTTGGGATTGGGATCAGCACTGACTACGCTTGAAGCTGGCTGTGTGGCCTTGGCAAACAGTTGTCAGAACATTTCTGGTGGGCTCTGGGGTACTGTTGTGAACATTCTCCTGGATCAGTCGGAATGTAGCATGGTGCGCCGGGAGGTATGTCTTTTTAGCACTTTCTCTCTTTTCTTCCTTAAAACTCATTGTGATAGTGTCTACAGACTGTATTCAGCCTGCTGTTCAACGGGGTGGACTGACTGTGGACTGTTATCCATTCTCTTTATGAAAAACCCAAATAAAATGACAATAGAGAATATGAAAGGTATTATTTAATAGTAAAAATAGGAGTTTTTAATTCTGATGAGATCAAAGCAAAATACAGTATAATTTTAAAGTGAACTCTTCTGTTTTATTACATACTGAAAAATAGCTCACAGAGAAAAATTACTTCTCCTTCAGCATGTGTAGGTCTGTAATATTTGTGTCAAAATGATACCTTTTTGAAATATATGTCTTACAACATGAAAGGAAAATAAAACCTTAATTTAATTTGTGGTTTTCTTTGTATTGATGCTTCTATTAAGGTGATGGTTCATACCTATAGTTTTATAGCCAACTCAAAAGGCTTGTATCCTTATTAGTTGCTTTCATGCTTGTAAATGGTAATGCTTACACTTAGGACTTTTTCTTGATTTATTAACTTTAAAGATTTTTTTTTAATTGACTTCCAGTGGAGATAGTTGGAAAATTCACTGCCTTAGAATTCCCCTGCTATTCCTTTTACTTGTCCTGTATTGTTACATAACAATCTTCCATTAAGTAGATAATAATTTTTATATTAGTATTATTTAATTTGACTAACTTCAGGTCCTCTCAGGGTAAGTTGGACATTTGTGGTTCACATTTGCATACCAGATTTTTTTGAGAGCCATTTAAATGAAAGGAGAAGAAAGTGAGGAGTGGGAAGAGACAGTGGGGAGAGGTGGGTATGTGTGTGTGTTGGGGTGAGTGTGTATATGTATAAATGTGGAAGGGAACACAATGAATGTATATTTCTTAAATGTTAACAGAATAGTTTATATTATACAAATCATTTTTTTGGCATGAAGCTAAATTCTGAGAGAAAAATAGTATTTCCTGATGAACTAATTTCATAGATGGTTTGGCCATCACCTAACAAAGTCATCTCTGAATGGAAAATACAGTTTAGTACTTCTTACTTCTCCTAAGGACTTCTTAGCATGTACAGTTGACCAGAAAATAGCTTATTTCACTAAATTGCAATATATTGGTTATTTCACAGACGACAACAAGATGGCAGTATTGACATCTTTTTTTTTTTTTTTTAATTTTTAGGCTGCATTTATTCTTCAGAATCTCCTTGTGATTCCAATGCCTACAGAAATTATGAAGGATTATACTTGGCAGGTGGGTGATTTTAAACAGTTATCAACTTAGTAGATATTTGACATTAATTAGTAATAAATTTTCAGCATATGTATATAGTTAGCACTTTGTATTCATGGGTATAGCATGCAGATATTCAACCAACCAGAGACCAGAAGTATTCAAGAAAAAGAAAAGTTATATCTTTGTTGAACAGGTATAAAATTTTTTTTATGTTATGAATATGTAGTACATAATGTTTGCATTCCTTGTGTGAAATTATTACATGTACATAATACATCTTAATTCCTTTTTTCATTGCCTTTTCTTCCCCTCTCCCATCTCTTGATCTGTTATACATTTGAGAAAGATCTAGCTTTCTCCTTTTGATTATCTGTCTTTTATTTTGCTCTCTTTTTAAGTTTTGGGTTTCTCATATAAGAGAAACCATGAGATATTTAAGCTTGTGTGTCTGATTTGTTTTGCTTAACATTATGGTCTTAGGTGCATCCATTTTTCTACAAATGACTTAAGTCTGTCTTTCTTTATTGCAGAGTAGTGCTCCATTGTGTGTAAACAACACATTTTCTTATTTTTAAGACAATATAACAGCTGTTTACATAGCATTTACATAGTGTTAGTATTATAAGTAATCTAGGGATTATTTAAAGTATATGACAGAATTTACATAGATTATATCAAATATCATTCTATTTTATACAAAGGAATTGAGCATCTGTGGAATTTGTTATCCGTAGGAGTGTCAAGAACGAATCTCCCATGTATATCAAGAAAGGGCTATATTTCATTACTGATGAAACTATGCACAGAACAGCAAGGATCTCTAAAATTAGAATGAAAGAGTTTTCTTATGCTTGTTTATGTTTAAAAATTCTTTACTATAGTGTTAAAATAATTTTAAAAATAATAAAAGCCAACATAGGCACATTTGTATAAACTGAAGCCATACTGACTTAGGTAATTTAGTTGTGAACTACGATGTTCATTTTATGGCCTTAGACACCTAGCATGATAATGGCTTACCCTAAATCACAGAGCTACTCAGTAGCACACCTTTCCTTTGAATACAGGCACACTTTTTTACTCACTTTACTAAATTGCGTCTGTAGTTCAATAATGATAAATAAATTGTTTATACTTAAATATGCGTCGATGTTAACATCTTTCTTTTTTTGAGCTAAAACGTGGGGGTCATAACTTTGTTTTGATTTCCATTAGATTAATTTTTTTGTTTCATGTTCTGAATATCAAGTCAGTACATAGTTACCGAAGATTTTTATACATTTTACCTTCATTATAAAGGTGAGATGTAGTCTTTAATCCCTTTACTTATTCATGTCTTTTTATCCTGTAAGTGTGTATTTATCACATCATTCCATACTCCCTAGGATCCATTCCAAATTTAATGCTTATTTTTAAGTTTTCATTGGGTATACTTTTAGAGGATATATCTGAATCAGGCTAAGCTGGAGGACAGAATTTTGGATATCACCTGAAGATCCAGGTGACTGTCAAGGCTCAGACTGTATTTATCTCTGGAATGGTCAGTTCTTCAATCCTTACAAACCCAGGGTAACTCTCTGCCTGTTGTAAATCCCAAGTGACTTTCCCACTGGTTCCTTGTAATTTTTTTAACATTGCCTCCAGACAGTGGTTGCTCATTCATATCCACCTTTCGACCAAACTGAAAGGAATACGCAGAAGTAATATTTATTTTGATAGAAAGGAAGCACTTGTAAAGTTGGGGCCAAGGGGAGAATGGTGGCTGGATGTCAAGGGAAACAGCTCAGATATGTTCCTTATCTCCTCCTCTTGGTTAGCATTCTACTTTCAGTGTGTTTCTTTATCAATGGGAAGTAACTGGGAAATTATGATACAAATATTAAGACTTTATTTTTAACTTTACTTAAGTACAAGACACTTAAGTTGATGATCTGTATACTTTAATGAATCAATAGACTCATGGAGCTCCCGTGTTCTCTGTAATGGGACCTGGGAGAATCAGTTTTAAAAATATAAAACATATGGCTTTAACCTTCAGAAACATTCTACTTAAGAAGATTAATTTAAATGGTAAGAAATAAGGCAAGAAAAAAAGGTAAAATTTGGAAAAGAACCTAATTTAATGGTAAACATATTAAATACTAGTGTGTTTAATGGTAAAGATATTAAATGTTATTTTCTTAAAAATACTTAAAATTTAAAAATCATTTTTAAATATTTAGTACTCACCTTGTTCCAGAAAAGATTCATGGTCTATTATCCTTATAAGGATAACTTTAATATTATAGTAAAAGTATAGTAGAAATGAGAGAAAGAAAAAAAAAGATATAAAGAAAGTAGAAACAAAAATAAAACTTGACAAAATATATTCTTGAAGAGCCACATTTTAAAAGGGCTCAAAAGTTTCTAACATTCAACCACAAAAGGGAAATGCAAATAATTCATAATTATAAATGCATTTTATTACCACTTAGACATACAGCAATTCCAAATAGTGACGTGAAATAGGAATTTATACTGGGTGTGTGGGTAAAGAATATGAAAAGTGTAGTTACCATACAGGGAATGCTGTAGAAAGCTCAGTGGAACAAGAGTACTGGAGGGCCAAAATTTAGACTGTAAGCAGTTAGCCAGCAAAGTACAGAAAAGTAAGAGCACTTCTCTTTGTTAAAAAAAAAAAAAACAGATATATACCTCAACCATACTACTCCGTGCTGTGTCCTCCAGAATATTGTGAAAGATACACCAAGTAAATAACTTTGTTGAATAAAATTATTATTCAGTTTTGCTAATGACTTTTTAAATTGTACAGTACTGTACTGGATATGTAGCTCTCTCTCCTCATCCTGTATATGTTCTTTTCTTAGTCATTTTAAGCTTTTTTTGACGGGGGAGGGATATTGTTTTGTTGAGTTGAATTAGCTTAGATTTTCTTTCCTACAAATTCTTATCTTTGTTTTCTAAATCTATTTTCTTTTCATATTAGGAAGAAAATGAAAAAAGGAATCTTCAAAATGTATTAATTAAAAAATAAATTACGCTATCAAAATTTACAATTTAGAGATTAATTATAAGAATTCTAATATGAAATACTTACAACAAAAGAAAATTAGAGTAGATCAGACTGCTGCCATCAGCGGGTAGGTTCTAGCAGCAAAGACCTAGAGTATTATGACATGCGGTGCTCTAGGTTACGGTATAGTAGCTGGGCAAGCCGTGGTAAGTCATGGAATGTACTTGTTTCATCTAGACAAGACAGTGGATCTTTTAAAGAATGATATAAACCAGCACCTTACTCTTCTCTCTGTCTTTTCCTCCAGGGTCCCTGTGTCCATGATGAGGATTCAGGCCTATCACTCATGGGGAAACCTGCCCTCCAGGCTCTTTTATATCACTGCCATTTTTATGAACATTTGAATCAAATGGTGAAACATTGTTACCTAGGACAGTATATGTTTGATTTGAGGGTTTCTGCTTTTAATGGAACTTCAGAAGCTAATGATTTAAATGGTAAGTACAGTATCTTTTCCTTTTTTACAAAATATGTTTGTTTAAAGACATTTGGGGGGCTGGGGATTTAGCTTAGTGGGTAGAGTGCTTGCTTAGCAAGCACAAGGCCCTGAGTTCGATCCATTGAGCTAAATCCCTAGCCCTAAAAAGCTGTTTATTTTTATATTATTCATTCCTCAAAATATGTTGATGAAAGTTTTTTACTTCTTTTGTTCACGGATTATCTTGGATTTGCTACTGTTAATTAATATCATTATTGCTAGTTATTAATGTTAATCAGCATCACTGATATTTATAAAAAGAAGTAATATACATTATAATAAAAGTAGTTTATATTTTTAAGCTCATTTTTTAGCTAATTAATTCACACTTACAGAAATTTTAAACTTAATAAGTTCAAGAATAGTACAAAAAACCAAATGGCAAATATAGCATTCTGTCTGTGATTTTTAAATGTAAAACATAAAGTTGGGGGACAAAGCCAATATGCCAAAAGAATATTTTTGTTTGTATGTGACTAACCTACAAGTTATAAATATAATACAATTTTTAAGTTGAAAAAAAAATCTTCATTGCTTATAGGGAAAAAAAGTACAAAAAGTCCCAAATGTTAACATGTTAATGTTTTATTGTATTTACTTTTTATCTTATGTATGTGGACCCAAAAATAAGATTTGTTTACGTGCATGTAGACAGCATATATATATATACATACATATTCATTTATATATATATACTTTTTCCTGTGTCATTCAGGAGTAAATTACAGGCATAAAATACCTAAGGGTAAATTTACAATTCTCTTTACTGTTCTTTTTTCTTCATAGAGAATTTGAGAGGAAATTGACATTTGATAAAGTTTTGAACTTTCTAAGTAATGTCCCTATTTCATAGTGACTTATTTGTTTTGATTTCTCTGAGTCATTGTTACTGAAAGTATAACCTGTGAACTAACTTCCTTGGCATCTTCTGAGAGATCGTTAGAAATGTACATTCATTGCTCCCACCCTGATTTAGAGTGTTGAAATTTCTGGAACCGGGGCTCAGGAACCTGCTTTAACGACTCACAGTGATATGTGGGTGCATTATCAAGCTTCTTTCCTTAGTTCTTGGTTGGTTTCCTGTAGTCAGTAGTCTGTTAATTGCTGAGTACCCAGTAAAGCATCCAGGTTAACAGCTTTCTTTTTGTCACAGGTTTAGATGACTCATTCAAGTTTTGGAGGGCTCCATCAAAGATGTCCAACCAAGATCAGGATCCAAGTTCTCTTTCCACCTCAGAAACAATGGTACTTACAAAAAGTGCATGAGTGCTTCTGTTTGAATCTCTGAAAAAATTTGAATTTCCATAATAGAAAAGTATAGATATAAAGTTATGATTATAATAGCTAGGATGTTTAAAAGTGTTTTCTGTGATTACTTAAATTATTTGTGTTTAACCTGTTCATCAGCTATACACAGTTAATACTTTTTTGCTTTCCCATATGAGAAAGTCATTCAGAAGTTAAGTAACTTAGTGATGAATATTGCTTATAAGTAGCAGAGGTGGATTTTCAACTAGGGTTTGCCTGGCTCTAGTTATAGCAATACTGATTATTCTTTCAACTGAGAATTTTCAAGCCCTTTCCTACTTTCTTTTGGTACAGCCATAGTACAAGTGTCAAAATGTTTATCATTAGTAATAGAAGAGAACAAATCTTATAATTAAAAGTGTTTGATTATCTTCAAGTTTTACTTAAGGGCAAGGTATCATGAGAAAATTTACTCATTCAAATGATTCCATTGTGGTACTGATGATTTTAAAAACATTGTTAAATACTTTCATCAGGTAGAAACTTCTACTGATTATCTGAAATACCCTATTTATTTAGGCCTGCTTGCCTGCCTTCTTCTTTCATTCATACATAGTTGCTTTGCTCCTAATTGTTGATACTATATTTCAGTTTTGTGCAAGTATAAAGAAATAATTTCTTCTCAATTATAAAACACATTTAATTTTAAAGTGTTTTTAGCATACAGACTGGTAGACCTATTAGAAAGGCAAAGATTTCTATCCCTGATTTTAGGAGAAAAAATACTATGAAAATAATAAATTATTATACAGACATTAATAAAATTTCCTCCTCCAATTTCTCAAAAGACCAATACTTTTTTGCTACAATTTTTAAGTGACTTTCTTTATTGTTAGATTCAAAAGTGAAGAGTTTGTGTTTAGTGCTGAATTGAACCTTTATGTAGAAAGTCGGATAACTGCTCTACTTCCACTAGATGTCATGCTTTCCTTTCTAAGCAAGAGATAGTACGTATCTTTGTTTCAGCAAGAGAAATAATATGATTAAAAGTCAAAAGGAATTGTGTTATTTAGTTCATAGAAGGAAGACATCAGTATATGCTTAAAAGTACATCTTTATCTCCAGATGTGATGGTACATGCTTGTAATTCTAGCACTTATAAGGCTGAGGGTCTGAAGTTCAGACACAGCCTGGACAACTTAGTGATTTATTGAGACCTTGTCTCAAAATAACATATTTAAAAAGGGTATAGGGATGTAGCTTAGTGCAGAGACCATAGGTTCAGTCTCCAGGATCTCAATTCCAAAAAACAAAACAAAAAAATGTTCAGCTTTTCAAGTTACTCTATTTTTAAAAGGGTTCTAGAATAGCCTAGAGATCTTTGTGCATTCTTTGTTCTTTGCTTACTGTACGTACATAGTAAATAATAATTAGTTAACTTTGAGTTATCTTACTTTGTAGATACTATTTAAGCTTTATTTGTCTTATACTAGAAAGCTTAAGTTTAAGCAAAATGAAATCAAAGTTTTCCTTTATTTATTTTTCTATCAATATATAAATCTTGCAGGTTACAATACTAGATTTTCTGATAATAATATGTTATTTATTATAATCAGTTAAAGTAGAAGTATTTTGTGGTGGATTGATAACAGTGTGTCTTTTACTATAATACATTTTTAAAACTAAGAATTCATAGTTTATTTCAGTCACCACTGGTATCATGGCAGGAGCATGTGGCAGAGGAGCCCTGTACACCTCGCGGCAGCTGGGAAGGAAAGAGTTAAGAAGGACCCAGCTTTACAGTCCTGCCTTCATGGGCCTGCCCCTGATGATCTAAATTCTTTATAGGAGGCCTGAGCTCCTGAAGGTTCTACACCTCCCAGTAGTACCTGAGCTGGAGACCAAGTTTTCAAAACGTGGGCCATTTGGGGATATTCAAGATCTAAACTATAACACACTATTTTAAGTAAAAGTCTTTGACCTTTGCGTGTTTGGATGTTACACAGACTTTTAAAAGTATATACCAATGAAATGTTTTAAGTTTTTAAAAAACAACTTTGATATATAGTCCTATGAAACATTTATTTTTTATTGTTTTTGTGAAAAACTAGTATTTCGTTAGAATTTTTATAGTCAACTTTTTTTTTTAATTCCAAATAGCAGTTTGGAACTGGTGACTTTTATTCACAAATATAGTCTAATTACCCAAATTCTCTCTATCATCATGGGTTCTTCAACATACCTAATGTTTATCTTTATCCCAAAAGGAGAAAAATCTGTAAAGTTTATCATGCCAATATTATCTGACATTTAAACCAAAGCCATTGTACTTAGATCACCTATTACTTTCCCTAGTATAATAGAATATTAAAGTTACAAATAGACATATAAATTGAATGGATTTAAATCTTGCTAATCTGCTTATCTGGCTATTTATATCTTTATCCTACAGAATTGGGAAAAGATGCAATTTGTTGTTCGGTTGGCATTTTTTCCATTTTGTCTTTCTAAGGAAAGCACTGTCTTTTGATTTGGACCATATCAAGCACTGTGCTGTTGATAGGCCATTATCCATTTTGTGCTGTTAATCCCACATTAGGGACTTTAATAGCTTTGTGTAATGAATATTCATGCAATTGTTTGGCATGTTTTATAAGGATTGGGAACTGTATATCTTATAAACTACACTAGTGTGAGCAGAGTGTCATTGTTACCCTCAGGATATTCACTGTCTTTGCAAATCAGAAGTACCCCCCATCGAACTCAGTCAGGCATTTGGTATTGTTTTCCTCCTAAAATCACATTTCTCCTTCCCCAAAATGGATAGCTGTATCTACCAATGTGCAACAACAGTTTTATGGCCAATATTTGTCCCTTTCTGTTGTTCTTGAGCAGAAATATGTCTATATTTTTAAAATATATTTTATTATTTGTCATAATGAACTAAATAGGAAACATGATTTTTTTTTCTTTTTGAGCTTTTCTTTGTGAAATATATGGGACACAAACCTAAAGAAAGCTAACTTTAGTTTATTTAAACATGTACAGAGAAAGTTTACTCATGAATCTTCATGAGTCTTGAAAGACACTGAGTCATTCTTATTATCACTATTGTATAAAAAGAAGTGAGGACATGAAGCAACCTTCTACCATCTGCAACTGGTCGGGCAGTTTTGATTTGGAAGCACATTTGGCTCCCTTGTTGGTCACAGTGTTACATTCCACTCCAAAGCCGGACGTGAGTGATGCCATAATAGATGTTGTAATCATGGTGCGGTGAGGTTGCACTAGGATAATGAAATAGAATGTAATTTCCTGCAGGAAGTGGCAATGGAAATGGACTTTGAAAGACCAACTCTTTCCTTTTTATATTTATGCCAAATTTACAAAGGAATGAGAAATTTAAAATATATTTATTTTAATATATATTTATTTGTGTGTATATATATATATATGTATATATATATATATTCAGTACCCACTACAGAGTTAAAGTTTAGTTCTGAAAATAAAGCATAATTAGAAAATTACTGAATAGTAAGTTTTTTTGTACTGAAACCACTAAATATTTAGAAATTGGATGGGGTTACTTGGAGTGCAGTGCCTGGGGAAGGCTGAGTTTGATTACTAGAGCGACTAGATTGGTGTTAGTCAAGAAAACTGATTCACTTTTTGGATTTGAAGAGGTTAAATATAGTAACCTCTAAGGCTATAAGGATAAGGATATAAAGATAGCTCAGCACACTGAAGTGGTCTGAAACATTTCAATTGACATTAGAGAATTAATATATTGATAATTATTTCAAAATTAAAAATTATTTTATAAAATTAACGGTATACCAAGTAGAGATTAAGCAGAGATAGGTCCAAAAGGTGCATTTTAGTAGAAAAGTAATTTTGATATATGAATTAGAAGTAGGGCATATTCCTACCTCCAGTGTAGTGACCCCAAGAAAATTTGTGATGGCAATGTACATTGACAGAGGAGAGAGATATTGAATTATATACTTTGTTTAAATAAATTTCGACTACTTGTAGATTACCAAAGGATTAAAAAAACCTTTGTAAGTTTTAGTTAGAAGGAATATACAAATAATATTCTGGTTCCTAAGTATTGTTAATGTGGTCATTGGACTGAAGCACAGTGAAAAAGAAGAAAGTATTTTTGATTTTGGTTTCTGTAAGTATTTTTTGGTACAAAACTTTAAGTCTAGTAATAAAATTTAAATATTGATAGCCAGTGATACCTAGGTATTAATTTTTTCTAATATAATTTTTAGTGTATAAATATTAGAATGAATACAAAGGCAGATAAAATGGAATATTCTGTTCTATGTGCATAACATGTATTATTTTATAAAGAGTTACCCTTTAAAATATATTATTAGAAAGCAGAAAAAAGTTATTAGAAAGCAAATAATTTTTTTTTTGTGATTTGGACTCACTTGGTTATATTTTTAAGATTTCTGAACTAAATTTCTATAGAGTTATAGTCATTACTCTTGAACGCAAACGTTTGTGGAAATGGACAAAATATTTTGAACAAGATTTCAGCAGTTTTATTTACTGGGTAGCTGTAACTAAAATAGGTTTGGACTTTGTTGTACTAAGATATTGTATTACTCAGTTTTCCTGTCGTTGGGACCATATATTTAATACTCACAACTGAAAGGAAGAAGTGATTTAGTTGGCTCAGACTTCCGGAGGGTTCAGTTCCTGGTCAGCTGGCTCCGGGGCAAGTGCATTATGGTGGAAGGGCACGGCGGAGTTGTGCCGCTCCGTTCATGGTGGCCAGGAAGCAGAGCACAGTGTCAGAAAGGAAGGGTTCAGGGACCAGATACAGACCCCAAGGTGATGCCTCCATGACCCAAGCAGACACCTTTGGAGGTTTGTTCTCTTAATCAATCCCCTAGGTGGTTACAATGAAGTTGACAGTTAAGTTTTACCATCATAAATACATGCTGGTAATAACTTGATCATTTTCTTTAATAAATTCTGATGTATAGAAAGAGCCAATTTCCTCATTGTTTTTCATTATACTTGTGTATATATTTTTACTGGTGAATTTGAATTTTACAAATAATTGGGTTTCATTTTGGCATTTTCATACAGGTATATAACATTTATTGAACATCCTCACTTTTAGAACTCAGATTATTATATTCCCTAGGTTTCCATGTGCTGCTACCCATATTAGATGATATAAATGGGTTAAATTGTTAAATCCACACCATTCGATGGTGGTATGCTTTTTGCACATGAAGAAACATTATTATACAGAATATAAAAATTTGGCTGTAGGTCACAAGAGGATGCAATAGTACAAGCACTAGATAACTTGCACTTTTAAATTAATCATAGTACAACGTAAGGACCATGACTATGAGGTTGGGCTCATCTCTATTTAGACGTGTTCTTCTAGTTAGGCATGCAACAATCTCCTCTCCCCTGCTGCTCATTTCCTTCAGTGGTATTTTTCTGAGCTTTTTCACAATCCATTGAATAATAGCTCTATAAATAGTTGAAGTGATATAATGATTACAAATACCAAAGCTTTTCTGCTTTTGGGAATAAAGAGAAAAATATCACTTACGAAAATGAATGCATGGATCCTAGGATCCCGTAGAAACTTTTTGCATCTTATATTTTGCCATGTTTTAAAAATCTGGATAGAGCTCTACCCTAGTTTTTTAATGCAACTAATCCTCATTTTCCCTTGTGTTTTTAAAAAATTAACCTATCTAAGCACCATACTCTTTTTCATGAAAAAAATTGTAAGATCATTTTGACAAATAAAATATTTAAATTCTAAGTTAACTTTCAACCTCCTAGTGAAGTCTTTTGTTTCTTTAAGGTAGAATATAAAAACAAATTTTCGAACTTTAATTCATTTTGTTTATATGCAAATTTTTTTAATACTCAAATTTTACTTTGATATGGTAAATGTCTGCTATGTTCTGCAATTTCAAAAGGACCTTCTTAATAGTGGCTGCTTATTTCACACTGAAACAATTGGGAAACCTTTAGTTATCAAATCCGTTTATAAACTCATTGAAGAAAATCTTCTTTCAGTTTTTATATAAATTTATTTCTTTTATTTTTACTTGGTTTCTCCAAGTTTTATTGAGATATGTTTGCCAAATTCTATATATTTAAGATCTATAGTGTGACGATTTGACACATATATATGTCAAATTGTACTATATATATATATATATATATATATATATACATACATATATGATCACCACTCTCAAATTAGCACATTATCTCCCAGTTACCTTTATTTTTGTGATGAGAACATGTAAGATACATTGTTAGCAATTTTCAAGTGTACAGTAGAGTGTTATTAGCTATAGTCATCATTCTGTGTATTAGACCGCCAGAATTTATTCTACTTATACCTGAAGGTTTATACCCTTTGATCAACATCTCCCCATTTTCTCCACCCAGCCCCTGGTTACCATCATTACACTAATTTGATTCAGTTTTAGGGCTTTAAGTAATATCAACCTGCCAGCTCTAAGTGGCTTTTATTGTCTTCCGTAACATCAATAAAATGATAAGACTAGAAATATATTGTGCCAGTTAAGCTACTTGTCAACTTGATTGCTTTGAGAGCTTCGCAGGGAATAGTAAAGCACACTTCTGGTTTGTCTAGGCAGATCGTGGAGGTGTGACCTTGGGGTGTACGTCTGGTCCCTTACTCTCATGAGCTTTTCCTCTGCTCTGCTCCCTGGCTGCGGTGAACTAAGCAGCTTTGTTCTTCCACACCCTTGTGCCATGATGCTCCTGCTTTGGAGGCAGCTGATTAAGGACTAAAACCTCTGAAACTGTTGAACTGAAATGTAAACCTCTCCTTCAAATTATGGGTATTAGGTATTTTTTTCCCAGCACCTGATGAAGTCTCACACACACACACACACACACACACACACACGCACGCACATAGCATTTCAAAGAAAGGTCAGTCTTACTTGTCTTATTGAGGGAAAATAAATTGAAGATCTCAGGGTATGTCATGTGGCAGATAGGAAAGTGAAGGGAAAGTCTAGATTGTGATTTTTTACAGTGAGGCCATTTTTATGAATGCAGGAAGTGATAGATAGGAGAATTAGACAAGACTGTGTTAGAGGAAGACAGTGCCGGGCCTCTCACTTGGGGTTCTTAAAGGGGGATAGAAAGCAGGAAGAATGACAATTCTGTGCTATGGAGAAGGAAGTGTGGACTAAGCATGCTCAGTTGCTCTTAAACTAAGGCACCTCTTACCTTCTGCATCAGGAGGGTGTCAGAGTTCTTAGTCTAGATGAAATACACTGACATGGACATAGGAGGAGCAGGGAAGCAGCACATTCTCTCAAACTCAGCTAGCCAACTCTCTGGAGGTGTGTCTGAGGACTTTCTCTGACTCAAATCAATTTGTACTTTCATGAATACAATACTGGACTGAGAATCTTAATTAGACTCTTAGCTGGGCAAATCCCTTACCTTGTGATTCTTATCTCTGAGCGCAGATCTGAACCACATCAGATTTTTCCTACCTGTAGCTTGATAGAGAACCTGTACTTTCCAGTAGCTAATATTTAAATGCCAAAACTATACTTATTCTTTGGATTTGTAGTGAAAGTACAAATAGATTTTTATGTCAGTATTTATTATCAAATATAATCAAACAAGTATTGATTGGAAATTATTCCAAATAAAGATTTGAGCATAGAACTGAAGCATTGAGTTTAATACTTTTTTTATATATTTATTAAAAGAGTAACACACTAATGCATCAAAATATAAAAATACGTAGAGGCTACTAGAACTATAAATCACCCATTATCATTTTTAAAAGAACAATATATAAGGAAGTTCTTGTATTTTCCCATCCACCTGAACTGAGTTATAACTATTAGGTACATTCCAAAAACATCTTTTGTAAATTTGAGTTTCCTTTCCCTGGACTATATTAAGAAAAATTATAATTTTTATTAATGTTTTTCTTATGATCATGAAACATTACTTTGCTTTCATTTTATGAGTCAGGTATTCAGTGGGCCCTTAAGAGCTTTTTTTTCCCAAACTGAATGCTAAAATAATAAACCAGTCCCCTACTTCTATTTTACCAATAATAAGACTTTCTTGGGTCTTTGTCACTTGAAAGGATGTCTACCAGAATGAGGGATTCCAACATCATTGTCCCCTTAACTTTTCTTATATAGCCAGAGGAGTTTGTGGCAGGATCCAGCTATATTAGGCAGCCCCAGCATAGTTTATGGTATCAGTCTTGGTGTTTGATTGTTTTCTTTCCAGAACTATAAAAGTTATCTTGACATCTGTTGACAGGAACATTTTTTATATGCTTCTCATTGCTATCTGGGAAATATATTTTGGGGAAGGGTGCTGGGGATCAAACTCAGGTCCTTGCACACCACTTGAGCTAAATCTCCAACCCCCGGAAAATGTATTTTGAAAAAAAACCCAAATTTTAGGTTACCTTTTCCTATGACTCAAATCAAATATTAATAAACTAAGGGATTTAATGATTGTTTATACGTTATTCATTTAGACTAAGCTTTTATCTGAGTTTACTTTTTAGATGACTTTTTGTGCTTAGCTTAGATTTTTTGGCTATAGTTCTTTCTCATTTGTTGGTATTATAACTGTAACACTTAACTTGATATAGTAAAAGATGATAAGATCTTAAATTGGAAGGAGGATTTAAAAAACTATACTATTTTCATTTCTACCAATTTCAAATTTTTGTTCTTTTTATTATTAGAAAGTAAGTGAAAATAACCTTATTTTTAATTTTATTGTACTAAGTATTTAAGTGTTAGGATATACACATGGTCAGCACACAGATACAATGTCAGCCTGCCGTGGTGTTAATTGATAAGCTCTGTTGGTAGCTTGTGCTGCGTGCACGCTGACGTGGAGCTCCCCAGGTATGGGCACGTCTCACCTCCTCACAGAGGACTGATGGTAAGGAAGAGTTATCTGACCTTGCCAGATACTGTGTTTTTCACTTAGGAGGTGCCACACCTCAGCCTGGGCACTTTCAATTTTAAGAAACCACACAGTCTACTCCTCTGTGAACCTGTGGGTGAAATTGTGTTTGTTTTTAATAGCACTTCTATTATATTTAATGTTTTAAGAAATGCTATATTTTAAGATATAGTGTCAGTATATTGCCAAACTTTTAAAAAATTTCTTTTGTGATGTAAGGAAAATCATTTAATACTTCTAATTTTTATCAGTATTATTAAAACTTAGAAGTCATCAATAAATGCAAAATATATCAAGAACATAATGAATTTTATGTAGTTTATCTTTGCCTTTCAACATTTGGGCAACAAGTAGGCTGTAAGAGGAAACTTTAAAATCCTAAATGAGCTTCAAATCAAAACTGTTCTCTTTTAAGTTACTGATTTACATAAACAGGAGTAGTTCTCATAAGAGATAATAGAAAATGACATTAGTTAAAAAAAAATCTGCTATAACTGAGCATATGCAGTGTTTCTAATTATAGTAGCAAGTACAGTTTTGTTATAAACTTCTTGCTGAAGGTTATTCTGTGTGTATGTTGCTTGTGTTTTATTCCATGCCATAACATTATTGAATAAAATAATATTTCTTTACTGATCAATAGGTGGCACCTTCAGTGGGAAGTGCTGAATTTCAACCACTTGTGCCATCCACAGTGCTTCTATCTGAAGCCTTACATGACCAATTCACGAGCCAAGGTATATCCTTTTAAGGAGATATTCCACTTTCATAAAGAAAAATAAGTCGATCCAGACAGATATTTCCAAAGTAAATACCTAAAAGACAAAATGTTAGTGAAATAAGGACATAATAGAATAATGTTAGAATGATTGTATCAGAATGAACAAAACAAGTATTCCTAACCAATAAATGGGAATTGCGGCTGTCAAATAAGTGGCCTGATTGTATCGTGGTTCCTTATTAGTTAAGCATTGATATTTAGTATTTGAATCAGCAAACCACTGAGTATTAGTTAATTCCAGTTTTTAACCCTTTTTTGGGAAAACAGTTATACTACAGTAGTCCACTTGAAGGTGAAGAGATTCTGGTCATGAGCATTTTCTAAGGCTGTGCTTTCCATTTGAAAGATACAAGCTTATTGAGACCTTATTAGAAATATGTGATTAACAACCTGGGTTTTATTTTTATTAGTGGTAGTATAAATGTTTTCATTCTTTTATTAAGAACAACTTCCAACTCTGTTTTGCTTTAAACTTTATTTTTCAGATTACAACTTTTTTAATTCTGGAGGGTATGTAGGCCTTTTAAAGTAGCATTAAATTTCTGACATGACTTACATTGAGGAATAGTCTACATAAAAAAAACGCTTTTAGAAATATGTGGTGTCAAGGATGGGGGTATAGCTCAGTGGTAGAACACTTGCCTAATGCACACAAGGCCCGGGTTCATTCCCTAACACCAGAAAAAAAAAAAAAGAAAAAGAAAAGAAGGAAAAGAAAAAAAAAGACATACTTGCTTAATTACTACTTTAAATTTTCATTATAGTATTTGCTAATTTTCTAAACAGTGTCTCATTTTAGTTTTTAGTAATTCATGTTAACTGTATATAAAAGTATTTAATTGTAAAAAATATTTATTCATTTTATCTTCTAAATAGTATGCTTGGAAATCTGTAAAGAATTAATGATAAGGCTAATTTAAATAGTAAATGAATTCCATAAGTTACCATGACATAATGTTAACCTACAAAAAGCAGTAAGTACACATAAGCAATTAGAAAGTACAGTGATGGAGAAAACTATCATTTATAATAGCAGTAATAATAAAGTATTAGGAAAAAATAACCTGTATACCAATAACCTACCAAGAAGGAAATTAGGGAAGCAATACCTTTCACCATAGCATCAAAAAAAAGAAATGCTTAGCAATTAACCTAACCGAGAAGTGAAGACCTCTACAATGAAAACTATACTGCTCTGAAAAAGGAGAGTAGAAAATGGAAAGATAACCCCTGTTCCTGGATAGGCAGAACCAATGTAGTCAAAATGGCCATCCTTCCAAAACTGTTGTATGAATTTAATGCAATCCCAGTAAAAATAACAATAACATTCCTTACACAACTAGAGAAAGCAATCCTAAAGTTTGCATGGAATTGGAAGAGACCTAGAATAGCAAAAGCAATTCTGAGTAATGAGGGCAAGGCAGGAGCATCACAGTCCTGGAGTTCAAGTTATACTACAGAGATACAGTGATAAAAACAGCACAGTATTGGCAAAAAAAAAAAAAAAAAAATAGACCTATGGATCAATGAAACAGAATATAAGATACAGAAAAAACTCCAGCCATACTCAGCTTTGTCATCTTTGACAAAGAGGCCAAATTGCTTTGCTGAAGGAAAGATAGCTTCTTTAACAAATGATACTGGAAAAACGCTTTCCACATGCCAAAGGCTGAACCTAGACCCATCTCTCTCACCATGTACTAAACTAAAAACAAAATGAGTTAAAGATCTAAACATTAGAACAGAAACAATCTGTCAGAAAGCAGAATAGGTAAAACTCTTGAAGACATAGGTGTAGGCAAAGACTTTCTGAACAAAACTCTGGTTGCACAAGAAATAATAATCAACAAATGGGATCACATCAAATTAACAAGTTTCTGCACAACAAAGGAAACCACCAACAGAGTGAAGAGACAACCTACAAAATTTGAAAAAAAAAATTTGCCAGCTACTCCTTAGACAAAAGACTAATATCTAGAAAATATAAAGAACTCAAATTAGTCCCCCCAAATTTAAAGACCCAGTTAAAAAATAGGCATCTGAAATGAATAGATGCTTCTCAGATGAAATAGGAACAGCCAATAAATATATGAAGATATGTTCAGCATCACTGGCTATTCAAGAAATGCAAATTAAAACAATGCTGAGATTCTGTCTTACTCGAGAAAGAATGGTGCCATCAGAAAATCAATCACTAACAAATGTTGCCAAGAGTATGAGGAGAAAGGAACCCTTTTCCATTGCTGCTGGGACTATAAACTGATGCAACCACTGTGGAAATCAGAATGCCAACATTCTGTTGGTAAGGCTATGGAAAATGAACACTTTCATACATTGTTAGAATGTGATTATCATAACACTTTTAGAAGGGAATTTGGCAGTATATAACAAACCTGTATATGTATTTACCTTTTATGTAGGAATTTTTCCATGACTCCAGCAATATGAAAATGTACTGCATATACATGTAATTATTTAATGCAGTATTGTTTGTAATTGGAAACAACGTGGATTCTCATAAGTGAAAGTCTGTAGATTAAATCATACTATTGGCATAAGTATTAATGTTCTGCTTCTAATAATGTACTGTAGTAATAAAGGACAGTGCCCTCTTGTTTAGGAAATTGAGGATAAAACGAGAATTATGCCTGCAACTTACAGTACATAAAATGATAGGTTGATGAATAAAATGTGGTAAAAATTATTAATGAATCAGAATATAGGCCTTTGAGAATTATTTGTATGCTTATATTTTTATGTAAGTCAGAATTTATTCAAAATTTAATGTTTTAAACCCCTAGCGAATCTTAGCAAAAAAAGAAAAGAAAAGACCCAAATTCATGCAATAAAAAATGAAAGGGGTGAAGTCACAATGGGCCCTACAGAAATCCAAAGGATCATCAGCACCTACTTCAAGAACCTATACTCAAACGAGATGGAAAACACTGAAGAAATGGACAGATTCTTAGAAACATATGAACTACCAAAACTGAATCAAGAAGAGATAAAAATACTAAATAACCCAATATCAGCTATTGAAATTGAAGAGGTAATTTAACACCTACCAACAAAGAAAAGCTGGAGTCCTGACGGTTTCACACCTGAATCCTGCAAAAAATACAGAGACGATCTAATAGCACTACTTCTCAAACTCTTTAATGAAATTAAAAAAGAAGCAGTACTTCCAAAACCATTCCTGGAGGCAAGCATTACCCTGATACTAAAACCAGAAAAGGACCCAACTGAAAAAGAGAACTACAGGCCAATCTCCCTAATGAACATAGATGTGAAAATTCTCAACAAGATTCTGGCCAACAGAATACAACGAATTATCAAGATTATACACCACGACCAAGTAGGATTCATCCCAGGGATGCAGGGATGGTTCAACATACGCAAATCAATATATGTGACACACCATATCAACAAAGTCAAAGACAAAAATCACATCATCATCTCAATAGATGCAGAAAAAGCATTTGACAAAATCCAACACCCATTCATGATAAAAACACTACAGAAATTAGGAATAGATGGTATATATCTAAATCTGATAAAAGCCATCTATGACAAACCAACGGCCAACATCACACTAAATGGTCAGAAACTGGAAGCTTTCACACTAAAATCTGGAACAAGACAAGGGTGCCCACTATCGCCACTGTTATTCAATATAGTTCTAGAAACATTAGCCAGAGCAATTAGACAAGAGAAAGAAATAAAAGGAATGAAGATAGGAAAGGAAGAACTTAAATTACCATTATTTGCAGATGACATGGTTCTCCTCATAGAAGATCCCAAAAATTCCATCAAAAAACTTCTAGATTTAATAACTAAATTCAGTTGTGTAGCTGGATACAAAGTCAACACCCAAAAGTTAATAGCATTCCTTTACACAAATAACAAACTCACCGAGAAAGAAATAACAGAAGATATACCTTTCACAATTGCATCAAAAAAAATGAAATATTTAGGAATGTATCTAACAAAGGAAGTAAAAGATCTTTACATCAAAAACTATAATTCTCTAAAAAAGGAAATTGAAAGGGATATCAGAAAATGGAAAGATATACTGTGTTCCTGGGTTAGAAGAACCAACATAGTGAAAATGGCCATATTTCCTAAATTACTATACAGATTTAATGCAGTTCCAATCAAAATACCATTAACATACTTCACAGAACTAGAAAGGACAATCATGAATTTCATCTGGAACCAGAAGAGACCAAGAATAGCAAAAGCAATCCTGGGCAACAGGAGCAAGGTAGGGGGCATCACAATCCCTGACCTGAAACTATACTATAAAGCTATGGTGATGAAAACAGCATGGTACTGGCAGAAAGACAGACCCAAGGATCAATGGAATAGATTGGAGGATGCAGAAAGAACTCCAAACACACTCAAATACCTCATCTTTGACAAAGGAGCCAAACAACCTCACTGGAAGAAAGATAGCCTCTTTAACAAATGGTGTTAGAAAAATTGGCTTGCCACATGCTGAAAACTAAAACTAGATACATGTCTGTCACCATGTACTAAACTAAAATCAAAGTGGGTCAAAGATCTAAACATTAAAATAGAAACACTAAATCTACTGGAGAATAAAATAGGAAGAACTCTTGAAGACATAGGGATAGGAAAAAAATTTATGAACAGCACCGGAAACAATACAAAGAATCAGTGCTTGGGGCCACATCCTATTAAAAGGCTTTTGCACAGCAAAAGAAATCATCAGTAGAGCAGGTTGAAAACCCACAGACTGGGAAAAAATATTTGCCAGGTGTCCCTCAGACAAAGGTCTGACATCTAGAATTTACAAAGAACCCAAAAACATCAAACCTCCCAAATCCAAAGACCCAATCCAAAAATGGGCGTCTGAAATGAATAAACATTTCTCAGATGAAGCAATAAAAATGGCAAATAAATACATGAAAAAGTGTTCAACATCACTAGTCATTTGAGAGATGCAAATCAAAACAATATTAAGATTCCATCTCCAGAAAAGAACAGAAATTATGAAAAGATCAACCAGTAACAGTTGCAGGCGGGACTGTGGAGAAAAAGGAACCCTCCTCCACTGTTGGTGGGAATGTAGGTTGGTCCAGCCACTGTGGAAATCAGTATGGAGATTCCTCGAAAAACTACGACTAGAGGTTCTATTTGATCCAACTATTCCTCTACTGGGCTTCTTCCTAGAAGAATTGAAATCATCATACCACAACGATATATGCACAACCATGTTTATAGCAACACAATTTGTAATAGCTAAGTCTTGGAAACAACCTAAATGCCCAACACCTAATGAATGACTAACGAAGATGTTTTTCTTCTTCAATGTAGTACTACTCTGCCATAAAAAAGGACAAGCTAGAGACATTTGTAGGTAAATGGATGTACCTTGAGAACATACTCTTAAGTGAAACAAATCAGACACTCATGAATACACATCGAATTGTTTCTCTGATATGAGTAACCATAAGGGTAAATAAGGACAAAGAGGTGCAATAAATATTACATAAAAGGAAGGTTATATTCAAAAGAGAGAACTAGAAAGGGGGAAAGGAGAAAAGAAAGAAGGGAAAAAGGAAAGAAAGAGGAAAGGAAAAATATAAATAAACCTGCTTTAAATAGGGAAGGGGGGAGCAGAAGGGAGGGGTGGGGAAGAGGAGGGAAACCAAGATACATCATGTACAGGTACAAAATAACCATGATGAATGTGACCATTGTGTATACAATGTGCCAATACATCCCCTTGGTTTAAAAAAAAATTAATGTCTCTTTAAAAAAAGAAATAAATAATGAGAGTAATTAGAGAAAGTTTTGAGAGAGATTAGAATCTCCTAGGAAAGACCATAGTCCCATATCTTCAACTCTGAAATCCAAAATATCTGAAAACTGAGTTTCCTCAGAAGTCAGTTGGTAGCTAACCTTGCCCATGTTTGAATACATTTGCTGCACGTGACCAGTACTGATTTCAGGTCTCGTTTACTCCTTTGTTCAGCCTGCTGTAATTGTACATTTGCTGCACTACAGATATATTTATTTCATTATGGGATGTTTTCTAAGATCCATTGACGGTGTTAATGAAAGAATGGTACACATACCTTATTATTCTGAAATCCACAAGTACTTTGAATTTGGAAATGCATCTGACCCCTGGAGTTTCAGAAAAAGGATTATGGACCATCTATATGTTCTTCAGTGTCTTAATGCTTGAGGCTCAAAGCCTTGTTCTGCATTTCCTGCATTGGCTCTTCTAGTCTCATACACATAGGTTCATAAATGTGCATGTACACACACAGCCCCCACACAGTGCATTCATGAGCGTACATGTACACACACACTACATGCAAACACACACATACACAGTGGAGGATGGAGGTGGGGAACAGGAGCGATCTAGCTTCTCGCCCTCAGGGTTAAGAGGAGCTGAGCAGCTAAGGGAATTAACCAACCATTTGTCTTCATCATTTTTAGGAACCCCTGATTATAAGAACTTGTGAATACTGTGCATAACTACTAATTAAACTAAATACTAATTTGTACGCTTATTTTTCAGTAATAGGTCAGCATGAAATTGCATCATCACAGCCGCCTCCTGATTCATCCCTGTCTGCTCCCCTGCCCAAACAGTGTGTTTTTGTTACTCCAGCTCTTCTTTCAGCAGTCTGCAGCCTCCTAGACAACCTATTGGTGATTGCTCCGCAAGACACTGCACATGCTCTCCAGCAAGCTCAACTTGTAGCGCTTTTCTGTAGGTGAGAGAGAAACACTCCAAGGGAGGCATGTTACGTAACCTGTATTCCTGAATTGATATGAGACTTCCTGTGTACTGGGAGTACATTCTCATTCTTTTTAAGGCTTGTTAAACTACACAGATTTTGCTTTTGCTACAATTGTCATGATAGTTTTTGTGTTAGGTCTATTAAAGCACTTGTATTGATTTGTTGTCTTGACTATTAAGACCTTTTTCTTTTTCTTTCAGTTCAGGGAGTTGTGAGCCTCATCTGTCCCTTAGCACATTCAAGAAATATTATGTCATCCACTTGGTTATTCTTAATTGGATATGAAGGAGTGTGGTGATTCATTTCCCTAGTAGTCATAGACTCGTGCCCCTAGGTTAAAAAAAAAAAAATCATTACTTAAATACATTTGGAGTTAAGCCTTCTATCAGAATATATTCTGATAAAAATCATGATTTGTTTTTCTTTTGTATTTTTACATTCATTTGCCTAATATTTTAGTGAACCTTATATAATTTTTTTCTGATTATTTTATACAGGGTCATAGAAAAGCCCTAGATTTTGAATTCAGGACCATATAAGGTTTTAGGTCATTCACTTAGTAGTGTTGCAGCCTTGGGAAAATTATTTTAATCTCTTGAGCATCATTACTAACAGCTTTTTAAGGGGTTGGAGCATATAAAAAGTGATAATGTTCCTGATTCTTCCTTAGGAAGAGTAAATGCTCCTTCTCTTTTTTCCTAATATCTAGTATTATTCTAGTCAAGCTACCCACCTTCTATTCCCACCTTCGTATTCATTTGCATTTCTCTGCCTCACTGTCTCTTCACCTTTGAACATTTACTCTCTTAAATATCTTCCTTCTTTTTGCCAAAGTATATTACTGTGTTCTCTTCCTTTTTGGGTATTAAACTAAAATGAATATATCTTTTTGCTGCACATGAGCTATAAGCTGTTTTTAGTATTTGTTTTTCATTTCTTTTACCATAATGCCTCCTAAGGTTGGAAGAGTAACTGTTAGTCAGTTGGCTTTCCTTTCTTGTGAGAAGAATGGCCAAAACGGAGCTCTGGGAAGTCCCTTGCCTTTTAGGAGTCAGCTAAGTCTGACATGACATTGAGGCCAGAAAGAGGTGTTAAAGCAGTGGTGGCAAACCACACATGCCGCAGTGAGCTGTTCATATCATTGAAAGCTCTAAAGTGTTTGCCATCACTGTGTTAGAGGATCGTTTTTTGCAAAGGCTTATCGTATTTCCATACCTGGTTTTTACTCCTGATTTTTAAAATAATTTTCTGTTTCACTTTGTTTTTACTTTCCAAAAGGAACATATTTCCTAGATTCTGATTGTGGTATTTTGAATGGGAACATAACCACCAACGTTTTACTGTTGTTTGCTTTCCTCCTGAATGTTCTGTCTTATATTTTATTCTCCTTTTAATAAAATTTCTTTAGATATTCTTTACTTCTCACATTTATGTAACAAGATATTTTTCTCTTTTTTGAAATACTCTGGGAAATAAATCCTTTCTCTTAAATTGTATTCAGGTTTACCTTCAGTCTTCAAATTCTGACTTATTCATCCTCAATAACAAGCATACTAATCATCTAACGGGTTTTCTTTTTCTGTTCTTTCCAGCACTGTAGATGTCACCCTTTTAGAGACATGTATCCAGGAACTCAAGACTCCTCTGCCTCCATCACCTCCAGTTGAACATGTTCAGGCCCACGTAAGTGTATCAGGTTTGCCTCTCATCTCATAATTGTAGGTTTGTTTGCTTTAAGTGCCCAAACCATAAATTCTGCTGAGGAGATATAACTATAGGAGGATAAAAATCTCGTGGAATATATGTGGTATGTTAAGGTTTTCGAAGTAGTTTACTTAAAAATTTTTGATCAAAGATATCTTTGGATAGTAGAAAGAGCAGTGGATTTTCAGATCTAGGTAATATTCCTGACTCTCTTTAGCCAGCTAGTGGTCAGTGAAGTGGTTGTTTTTTAGCACTTGAAAAGGGGGCATTGGTGTAGCTTACCTACCTCCCCAGCAATTTTAGGCTATTTTAAAAACTATTCTGATAAGATTAATTTTATATTTATTTTCTCACAGATATTTACTGTTTTTAAGTTCTTGCCTATCGATAGATTCTGTACATAAAATATGCCTAGTAAATTTTTCTGTTGTTGGTAATAGAAATTTTATCTCAAAATCAAATTTTAATTTAGGTTCCCAGATTTGCAGGAAGGGGTGGTGAGTTAAAGGTTAACTAAACCAATATCCTGTGCTTTGAGATGTGTTCTTTGATTCACCTGAATATAAAAGACCCCTATTACAAGACTGGGGATCTTTCATCTCTGAAGCACTTGTTCCAGGACAGTGTTTTCATTTGAGTATGAATTTGCATAGTAAGTGTTCCATTTCTGTCTGTTTGTTCATTAAGTCTTTACTGAGTACCTTTTGTGTAGCAGGATCTTAAATGTGTAAAACAAAGACTCTTCCCTTACTGGTGGAAGAAGAGTTAATGAGCAAATACATGTATATCTGATGATGATAGACATCTCAGAAGAAAAACCACAGCAGGGGACAGGAGTGATGTCAGAGGTGGGAGAAGAGGACTGCTCCACTTGTGTCCAGGGAAAGCCTTTCAGACAGTGATTGTGACCTGAAGTAAGTGAGGAAGCTAATTCTGTGAACATAACAGGCCCATGGTCTCGTGGTGTACTCGACCTGGCCAAGAAAAGGAAGGAAGTCAAAGCAGGTGGAGCTGAATCTGTAAGAGAGAAATGAGGCCAGAGGGGCATAGTCAGCAAAACAAAGGCCGACCTTGGCCTGCTGTTGTTTGCTGCTGTATCCTGATTGTCTTATGTGGTACCTGTCCATGCAGCAGGTGCTCATTCGGCATCAGTGAAAAAGCAACAAAGGTCTATGGGTACTTTGGTTAATTTATATAATCCCATAACAGTCATATGAAGAATACTTCATATGCCATCACACTGTAAAGGAAATGACTCAGGTCCAGAGATGTGCATAACTTGTCCAGGGCTGTCACACAGAGAGGACAGAGCAAGGGCCGCACCCACACAGGCTGGTGCAGAGCCCATATTGTAACCAACATATTGCCTGCCCGTGTAGATTTGGCAGGTGCTGGTGCTGATACAAGACCTTTCCCTCACACCAGAACACTCTTCAGCCTCAAGTACACCAGACTGTGTCCTAGGTGCTAGTGAGACATTTGTGAACAGAGCAAACACATCTCTGCCCAGTCTGGGTTCTAGTCAGGAGAAGGACAGTAAGCGTTCATAGAAGGTGGAGTGCTGTAGCTGATAGTGACCCATCAATGATGTGGGACAGAAGTGAGGCTGGATAGAGGGACCGCCAGCAAGGAGAGAGGTGATTGTTTTCAGATAGGATATCCGAAAAGTTGTTGCAAACATAACATTAGAGTCGACACCCAAGGAGAAGGAGAAACAGGCTTTGGCTATGTGAGGCAGAGCCTTTAGGCAGAACTGTGAGCGGTGGATTGCAGGCTGCTAAAGACACAGGTTTATGGAAGTTTGTACTTGGTAGGGTTTTGCATTTTTGGCTTTTGTTTTTTTGGAGCTTTTTTGTGGTTTTTTGTTTGTTTGTTTTTGTTTAGAAGAGTGTTGTAAACAGAAAATGTTACTCTACGAACTTCTGTATCAATATTCTATTTAATCCTTGATAGGATAATATACTGACAATTCAGTTTTTATCTAACACTTCTTACTGATTCTCACCTTGTATATTGTATTTATTTATGGTAATGTTTCATATATCCAGAGGTCAGACTTACTATAACTTGTAATATAGAATGTAAAGGATCGAAAAAAGTTCACAGTAGCAAGCAAAGTAAGTTTCACACACTGTTTTAGGAGTTTGTAACATGCAGAACCACATCAAATTAGATAAAGGGTGAACAGACTCAAAAAGACAAGGAGTGAAGAAGAATTACTTTAAAATAGTCTTGAGACTGCATATCCCATCGAGATGTATCCCTCCACAGATACAGAACAGTTCTTGACTCGTAATTGCACTCTTGCAACACCAGAATATGGCAAGAGGATAATGTCTGAGAGAGAAAGAGAGAGAGAGAGAGAAAGAAACTAACTGACTTCATGATGTCTTTATAGGGTTCGGTTAAATGGACTGTCTCCTTGCCTGAGGATAGTGTACGAATGAGGCATCGCAGCCATCATAATCACTTTCTTGTTGATGAGTCAAAATACCCAATACCTACAATTTAAAGGAGAGGTTTATGTGGGCATATGATGTTCAGGGGATTGATTTCACAATCCGCTAACTCTAAGGCAGAAAGTAGAGGAGAGACGCTGCTTATGTGATGGAGGCCAGGAAGCAGAGATAGAGGGAGGAGTCAGGGTGGGAATACACCCTTGCGGGTTACACCCCCCCACAGTGACTCACCTCTATTGTCCATGTCCTACCTCCTAACAGCACATTCAACTGTGAGTGAGAGGAATAATCCACCGATGAGTCTAAGTGCCCCTGTGATCCAGTCACCTTCAGAAAGCCCCACCTCTGAACTCGAGAGCTTTGGGGGGCATTCTAGATCTAAAACACAGCATAGCTTAATCTGTAATTTCTACTTATTCAGAAGATTATTTTTTTAAAGTACTTTTCTAGGTAATAGTTATAGTATTAATATTTGGAAAGTTCAGAGATGAATTGTATGTAATATCAGAGGCTTGATTTTTTTTTCTCTTATTGTTAAGAATAGAATTTTTATGCTGAAGGATAGTTAAGGGCAAAAATAGGACATATTTGCATTTTATTTATAGCAATAATCGGGCTATTAGGCTATTTTTTTCTCACTTGTGCTCTTCAGTGAGTATTTTTGTAATCTTTCTTTTCAAAATTGTGTGCTTTATGTCTTTGGAATATGTTTTGTCCTTCTTCTAGAATATTGATTCTACAATGTAGCTACTTTAAAAATATAAAGACCTTCTTTCTTTGACTAGAATACAAAATTTGATTTTGAAGGTACTGCTTTGTTTGATGATGTTATAGCTGATAATGCTAATGTGGCCATTAAAGACATACTTACAATATGCTTATAATAGCTTTGCTGGCTAAATATTAATTTCAGAGTTACAGAAATTATGATTAATATTTTATTAGTGTTTTATTAACTTTTCTTACAAAGCAGTGATTTCTTACAATGCATGAAAAGGTAAAGTACTGTGTCTCTGAGATAAGCCGTTCATGTGATATGTTTTGTTGTGCTCTACCTCCTTTTATCAATAGGTTTCTTTTCTCCTGGAATATCTGTCCTCTTTGTCCAGGCTTCTGCAGTCCTGTTTATTGGTAGATCCTAACCTTGTGATGCAGGAAGAACTTCTGAACCCTCTTATCACTAATATCATAGGAGTTCTTACCATATGTACCAAAGATGTATTAGGTAAGCTTTATTTTGTTTCATTTAGGTCTCAAGTGAGTATTATTGAGAAAAAAAAAAATCTTACTTCATTCCAGATAATTCACTTCAAGGTTACTTTGGGGGTTATTTTTTGCCAGTATTTTGGAAGGCTTCAGTGATGTGTTGTTTTATGGTTAGGATGGTTTTTAAGTGGTTCCAGGAGACCACTTAAGGCAAGTACATAGTACAGTGGAGGATAATCTTGTGCCATGAGTTGAAATGAGGGCCAAGCTGTGCCATACTGGACAGTACAGTGAATTCTGGGTATTAATTATTTTTATAAATTATGCTTAAATTCACAAGACTGGCTAATAATTAATAATTCATTTTCATTAACAAGTATAAACCAGTCTAACATATAATATCAAAATTTCCATCAGGCATGGGGTGATGCATGGCTATAATCTCAGCACTCGGGAAGCTGAGTATGAGGCTAGCATGGGCTACATTGCAAGACCCTGTCTCAAAACAAAACAAAATATTGCTAAAGTCTTACAATGTAAAATATTCTATCATGAAAAGTTTAATAGAGGGCTGGGGTTGTAGCCCAGTGGTTAGAGTGCTCGCCTTGCAAGCACAAGGCCTTGAGTTCAGTCCCCAGCATCAGAAAAAAAAAAAAAAAAACAAAAAAAACCAGAAGTTTAATATAATACGTAGTAGTAGGGAAAATTACAACATAGGATCTTTATCAAAGTCAAATATAATAATTGTTTTAAAAGTTTTAATCATAATTGTTTTAATAGTTTAAATAATGATTGTTTTAAAAGTTTAAATCAAAGTTTATAATGACATAGATGATCACCTGGTAATTCTTCTTGACTTGCAATTCACTTTTACTTAGTCCTTTGAGTTGTTTGGATTTGGTTGATTTGGGATCTAGAAAGTGAAGTGTGTCCTGATACCCAGCAAAGCCAAACCTCAGCATCACGGCCATGTTAAAATTACCCCAGTGATTGAGGAGCAGCACTTCCCTCCCTGGAGATTTTCTAAGTGGCAGACTCAACAAGATGATATCAACTCCCACCCCACCCTCAAGGAATTAACATTGAGCCCTAGGAGAAAGAAGTGAGATAAAAAACAATAGTAATAAAACAACAGAATTTAGGTGTTACAAAGGCCCATGGCTTCCTGATAAAATCTTGCTATTTAGTGTTTAATTTCTCACTTTGGATTCTCTCGGGTATACTCTGAAAAGCATTGAAATTGAGTTCATGGAAGATAAAAAATATGTATGCAACATTAGTGCTACAAAACTGGTGCATGAATGGCTACGATTAGAGGACTTCTGATCAATCGTTGATGCCAAAATCATATGACAAGAAGTGGTTTGAGCATCTTGACTGCTGTTGACTGCCATGTATGCTTTTTATTGACTCTCTTGTTTTTGTGTTTGACTTGGTCTTTGGAAATTAAGGAAATGTAGTACATATTTTATTATCCAATTACATAAAAATTATTTCACCTATCATTAATTATATTAAGTGAAGAGAGGAAAAACCTTGACAATGTATGAATGAACATCTAGCTGCTGGTTAAAAGATGTTTTCTAATAGCTAACAAAAGGTAAAAGTTCACTGAAAGTTTTTTTAGAAATTACATTTTTAATTTTTTTCTGGAAAAATAAGTTTTGTATGGTTGTATAAAAATTATTTTACTATTGTATTTGTATGAATTGCTCATTTATATACAGTTTCATATATTATAATGTATATAGGGCAATAAATTACATTAAAAGTTATTCAACAAGTACACTAATAAAGTTAAATATGAATAGCTTTTTAATTTTTAATTTACCTTGCAGCTTAAATATTTTGCCATTAGTAAGCCTTGAAAAATCAAGTAAGGGAGTTGGGGATTTAGCTCAAGTGGTAGAGTGTTTGCATAGCAAGTGCAAGGCCCTGAGTTCAATCCCTAGCACACAACCCCCCAAAAAAGAAAAACCAAGTAAAATTTATGTCTTTTAGGTATAAAGTACAGATATGCATTATAGTACATAGACATACATTATTACACTGTAAAGTTAAAATTTTGTGGGAATGGCAATGAGGAAACATATGTCTAAAAAAAAAAAAAACCTTCTTTAGAAAGCCAATAATGACAAGACAGTTAAGAAACACCAAGGATTGCCATAATTCAGATGCCCTAGGGGAGGCTATTTCCAGATACCTCAGTGGTGCTGAAAAACACCTGGATGGAAGGCCTCAGTTTTTATTTAATGAAGTTTTACAAAAGACGACATGATGGCATGGTGAGAGATGTGATCTAAGATATCCATAGCTCTGCAGTTTACATTTACCTGAGTGTAGAGAGGGGAAGATGTGCCCTGACCCTAGTAGGTTCATTGCTACGTTGTTAGCCATAAGCACAGCTGAGTAATATTGTTTCTTATCATAGTGTTCTTTGTGAGGTAACACTTTTCTTGGTTTTTCAAAGAAATTCTTTCTCTTCTATCTTGACCTGGCACATTATTTTTTCCTTTTTACCCTTGCTAGAGAGAAAAAAGCTGCCAGAGGGAAAAAGAAAGCAGCAGAAAACTTACTTTTTTACATAAGTAGCACAAACAATAATATATTTTTATCATGTGTCCCATATATAGTTCTGAAGTTTTGACTTAAACAGTATATTCAATTTATCATGCTTTCTTTTTATTTTATGAAAAGATAAATTTTCATAACCAAATAATAAGAGAATAACAATGGTTACTACACTGTGTATCGTTCTCTTCCAAGTAGTTACTCATTATAAGACATAAACCAAAAAGATTCTTACAAAAAGACATAGATAGTAACACAAACTTTATTTCTGATTGTTGTTGAGTATATTTCAAAAGAGGAAGGTTTGCGAGTCTGTGTAGGAGGGTGGAGGGGAGATATCTTTAAGAAGTAATGGAAGAAAAGTTAACTAATGAATTTTGGATAATGCTGAATTATGTTTGTTTTCATTTGAAAAGCTTGTACTTACTGTAAGTCTAATACAGAGTCCATGGTGAGTTTTGTATTTTGAAAAGCTCTCTTCACTGTATTAATGACTTGAAATGTTTTGATTAATTTTCTAGATGTAGAGTTCATATCGGCTTTTTATCACACATGGACACACTTACTTGACCTTCTGGCCACATTCCTAAGGAAAGCTGTTGCTTTCTCCCTCCCTTCTATTACTTCCGCCCTGGCCAAGCACTGGACGGCAGTGATTGGTAAGATGACACAGGATTGGGTCCTTCTGCTAATAAAAATTAAGATAATCCTTATTCCTAATTAGATCTGTACATTCTCTAAAATTAAGTAATTGTGGTAAGGCATAAATTCTGTCAAATTGTGAAAGAAAATCCAAGGTACTTGTCTTGAGGAATTTATAGTGATCTTGAGGAATACACCCCACAAAAAGACATTTTTGAAAAAGTGAAATGCATTTCAAGACACATAACAATTAAGAAGCTACATAAAGCATTATATAAACCAATGAGGTAGATTTTTTTGTGTTTGAAAGAAATCAGTCTTTTTTCTGACATATGTTCACTTTATGTAGGTAAATCTGAATGTATAGTATCCTTTATAAGTGATAACATGAGAAATTGTAACGAAAATACCATCTCTTTTCAAGACATCAGATTTTCTTACAGCACAAAAATGTTAAAGTACAGTATAGTTATTTTTGTAAGATATTTCCCATATATTTGCCCACTAAAACAAATGATTGTTTCAAAGTGACTACTCTTTAATGTTTTTATAGTGTACTTTTTTACATTTCAGCACAGTAATAAGACTTTTTAAATACAAATGTTTATAATTAACATTTATTTTGACTTTTAAAATAATTTATCTAAATAAATTCAAAATTGAGTTCTAAGTTTCCAAGTTATCCACTAATTAAATTTACTTATTTTTTTTTTAACATTTATTATGTCATTTGGTCATCTCGAAAATGTCAATGGGTAGTTTTTAAATAAGACTTATAAATAAGTACATATTCAATAAAAAATAGAATTAGTTTTTTAGATACAAGAATCATGAGTCTACCATGAGGGATAGAGTGGCCATATTGTGCATCATTATTTTGTTAACAGATGGAAATAGAAAGAAATTGCCTTACTGAGAGATTGAGATTTTCCTCTTGCATTCATTGGAAGAAAATTAGTTTACCACCTAAATCACCAACAATATAAAACATTCTTACATTAGATACCAAAGCTATCTGGTTAAATATTTTCCACCATTTAATTTGGTTAATAAAGTTTTATTGGAACACAGCCACACTCATTCATGCGCTGCCTATATCTGCTTTCATGCTGCGATAGTTGAGATGAGTAGTCATAACAAGGGCAGTGAACTACAAAACATAAAATACTTACTATTGATCCTTAACAGAAAAAATTTTGCTGAGTCTTGACTTACGACTCTTTATTTGATGTGATTTCCCTGCTGATACAATGAAAATGTATTAAATTCAGAACCCCCTTATAAAATATATACAGTTTATAGTACTAATAATAATGACTTAGTGTGTAGTTTTGATAATGATGATGTTAATGAAAACATAGCTATAAAAATGATCTTTAATGTTTCTTGCCATGGTGACATTTTTTGTCTAATTTTGTTTTTGTTTTTAATCAGTTTCTATCCCATGTACCCACATACATTTAATACATCTTATCATCACTGTAACTACTTTACCATAACACTCTTTTCTCAGACCTGATTAATAGTTGGATGTCATTTAAATGAACATAATTTTTACAAAGCCCTACTCTTAGCTGCATTATTTTCATTATGTCTCTTAAATTTGTATAACCCTAACTCTAGAAATTCTTATGGTTGTAATCTCCTATGAGCATAAATACAAAATAATAAAATAGAAACAAAATTATAAGTCACATACTTTTCAAATTAATAAGATTAATTCAGTAACCAAATGTTATTTTGATTAAATCATTATTCATAAGAAATGATAAATGACTGATCATAATTGATTCTCAGTATGGCTTGCCTGTTCTTGTATCTGAGTCAGTTCATAGCCACTCTTGTTCTTCGTGAAGTACTGTGAGACCTTCATAGCACTGCATACCGTGTCTTGCTTTTTAAAGTACCATTTGGCACTGATTTGTTTGAAAGCAGAAGTACATTCATACTTAGAAGATGATATTCTGTATGACTCACAGGATAGTTAGGTGAACCTTTCTCTTTTGTTTTGTTTTTGTCTTTTCTCATTTTCTTCTTCCCTCTCCCCTTCCCTTCTCTTCCCTTCCTTTCCATCATTTTCTTCCCTTCCTGTTCTTTCTCCCTCTTTTTCTTTTTTCCAGTACTGGGGATTTGGGGATTGAACCCAGACCCCTGTACTGATGTCCCCAGCACCCAGCTATCTCCCCAGCACGCCCCCACCCTTTTTGAGATAAGGTATTGGCTAAAGTGCCGAGGCAAGATTTGAACTTTCAGTCCCCTTGCTTGAGCGTCCCAAGGTATAGGGATTACAGGTGTGTGCTATCATGCCCTAGCTTTATTTATTTTTGCCTTGCTGGGGATCAAACTCAGGGCCTCACTTATACTAGACAAGTGTTTTACCACTAAACCACATCCCCAGCTATTGTTTTTTTTTAAGCTAAGTACTGAAATCAAAATTAAAAAGCTAAAATTTCTCAAGACTTCATATATCCAGTAGTATTGATCTCCAAAGATCAATACTTATTTTTGTTCATTCCTCTTTTTTGGGGTCTTAGCATATATTGTATATATGTGTGTTTGTAGACACATACTCCCACACCCACAATTTCATATAAAGATAAAACTATATGATGAAAATTGAACAGAATCACTGATCCAGTATATTGTTATAATACTGTTTGATTTCAAACAACAGAGTTATTCTTCTTATGCCTAAGCTATTGATAACCTTACATCATTTGGTAAGAAAGCTACAAATTCGATTGCTCAAACCAGTCTGATTCACTTCCTGTTTAATTTTGAAGACATTTTCAAACATTTATATCTGAACCATTCTCTCTTTTAGACATGTTTTGCAAATGTGTGGCCTTATCGGTCAGGTATCCTGCCCTGTATACTGCCAGTCTGCAGTTCCTGGCTCTTCTTCTGACTGAGGAAGCAAAAATTCATCTCCAGGAGAAGAACAAAACATGCATAGGCTACATTCCAACAGTGGTTTCACTTCTTGATGAAATCCAGGAAAATCAGAAATTGTCAGAACAACTTAATGAAGTAATTCTTCAGGTATAGAATTTCTTGGTTTTCCTAAACTTTATTTAGTGTTTAAAATAAATTGACTTTCACTTCGGTCTTATTAAAATTTTTATCATTTGAATTAAAAATATAATTAGTACTCATTCATGACTACTTAAGCAGTGCAACAGTATAGATTAGGAATTAAAAAAGGACTCGAAGTATTTCCCAAGTTGAAGTTTCACATTATTTTTTACAAAGAGGACTAGTATTAGATTTTTTAGATATTAAGAATCCTTTTAAATAATCATGTGGTTTTATGATTTTGGTCTTCTCCTGACAGATAGAAAAGTAGTAGAATTGTTCATTGATGGATTTGCTTCAGCTTCCCAATCAGCTAGCAGCATTTTACAAAGATTGCTCCATCTGCTGATTTGTCTTGGTCTCTCTGCTGCTTAGAAATCAGAGATTTTTATTTCTTTTTGGCCTGTGAGACTCATGGTTGTGAAGATATTTTTGGCATAAATACTTATACATGTTGGGCACCAGCCTTGATTATGCTAAAATACAGATAAGGCTGGTAGAAAGAGAGGAGGGGACACTTCCCTGGTACAGCAAGAAGCTGTCCTTACAGAGGGCATCACAGGGCTCCTCAGCAGAGTTTGTTTTCCCCGCCCCACAAAATCCAGTGTCTTTCCAGCATTGGTAAGCACCCTGATGAAGAGTCTCCCTGTATTTTCTCCTCTGTCTGCAGCAGTTCCTTCCAAAGCCTGGGCCTCTAGCGGAGAACAGTCCTTACCACATTCTTCTAAAAGCTACTTACTCAGGGGAGGCCACAGCTTCTCTGTTGCTACTACTTCATTCTCACCACATTCAGCTTTTCTTAGCTTTTGAAAACAAAAAGTGAACATTGCCCCAATTGTCTCATTCCCTATTGGAATAGTGATTAAATCAGTTAGGTAATTTTGCCTTTTAAATACTATTGTAAGCAAGAAAACTCAATTCACCCCTTTTCAAAAGCTAACCCACCCCCACCTCCACACCATGATCCAGCCTAATTATTAATTTTCTAACTTTGGCTTTGGCAAAACACTTATTCTCACACAAAGGCCCTTGCTTTTGTTGACATGCTTTCTTCTTCAAGAAATTTAAGGGGCTTCCCTCACAGAAGAATACTATGAAAACAGTGTTCTCAGCCCCTCCCTCCCCTGCCCAAGCTACAGTACCGACCTGCTCTGGGAGCCCAGCTCCTCAAGGCTGACTGGTTCCTGTAGCAGTTCTGCTCAAGCTGGTCAGATTTAAACACTTCCAGGCAGGCCAAGCCAGGGATATTTTATTTCACAATTATTTTCTATTGTTAAGTGGTACCGTGTTTCTTGGAATCCATGATCAGATTCAATGTAAATATGGATATGTAGGGCAGTGGACTAGCTCATAATAGGGTACTTAGGAAAAGCTCCATGCCAGAATAATTTGTGAAATTTACCTTGCCTTCTTTTTCCCTAATCATAATATTTATTATAAAAGTTATTGCTTATAATCTTTTATTGTTACATTTTTGGCCAAAGAAAATGAGATATTCTACAACCATAGTATATTATAATTTTCCTATTTTTCCTCTTCATTTCTTCCAAATTATAAAAAATATATACCATTCTGTTTGGATTTAACCAGTTATTTAAAACATGTCTCCTAATAAATCATACTCTTCTTGTTCATGTAGACAGTAGAATATGAACACATAATGTATTCCGTTTTAGATGAAAAGGCATGAGCAAGTTAAAGACAAAGGGAAGACAGGAATTGTACTGCTGGTGCACTTTTGAGAAAGTATGTAAGGGAAGACCATTGTTAATGGTACTGTTAAGCTATGAATATTGTTTTCTTTCCCCTGTAGAAAGATATGTGAATTAAAATATTATTAAAATACATTAAACCATAACACATTATCATAAAAATATGTATATCATGCTATATATTTATGTAGGCTGTGGATTATGCCAAGTGCTAGGTGTAACAAAGTAACTACAGTCTTTAAATTATCAGGAAAACTAGTACAGTGTTCTGAAATTGATGTCATTCAAAGGTTTATTTAAATTCTCTGTAAAGCCTGTACACAAAAGTAAGTTAGATGCCGAACATTAGGCAAATTATGTAACCTCTTGTGGTTCAGTTCTTCAAATGTAAAATGAGAATGATTATATTATTGCTAAGTTCCAGCTACCTCTAGATTTCTCCATCCTTCAGATAAATTACTATTCTAGAATTGAATTAAAATGTGTTGGCAGAGTATCTTTTAAATGATTGTTTTACAGCACTATACCATAGGGGATCTATGTTGAAATTATTCATACTGATAAATAAGTTTATTTTTTCTTAAATCTATTTCAAGATGGATTCAGAATATGAATATTTTCTATGAAATCATTAGCTGTCTTTGGTCTGTAAAATATTGAATGCATTTGACTTAATGGAGTTTTACAAAGATTCTTAATACATTTCATTTGCAAATACATATTGATGACAAGATTAAAATCTTTATCTGTAAAAGGCTTTGTCTCTAATTGACATATTGAATTAATTTTATTGCTTTTATTTGATCTGATATCTGAGGATAGGGAATAACAAACTCATGTCATATTTTACACATGTGTTTTAGTGAAAAGTCAAGAGTAAATCCATTGAAGAGATGTCTTATATATTTGAGATACTTCTGTGTTAATGAATGTTCGCAGTAATTAAAAAGCTGGCTGTTTACGTTAAATACCTTTTAGAAAGAAAGCAAAAAAAAAAACTCTTTACCTAAAATACTCTTGGTCAGTTAATATACAAAAGAAATTAATCTAAAAAAAAAGAACAAAATTTAAGAAATTTTCATTAATTCTTATTTCCTTTTTACCAGTAGTTAATAAAAAGACACCTTATTTCCTATTCTAAGTATTCTTAGTTTACTTTTCCTTTTTCGAGTATTCACACTAGCCAGCAGCTAGTTGTCTATTGCCTGAACTTTTCCTCATCCTTCCCGCCTGCAGGCTTCCTGCATGTCCAGCCTTCTCCACCTGTTCTGTGTGCAGATGCACAGACCACTTTTTAGTCTGAAATTAAGTGCTGCATGAAAAATAATAGAAATCAAATACAGTACTTTGCTCCGACCTTTCTCAGTATATGCTGAAAAATATGGATTTGCTATAGGTTAGTCTTATTTATGATATGTTTGCTTGTTATCGGTTTCTGACTTTTACCAGTTTTACCATGTACACATTTTGGAGTACCAGTTTTGTAAGTTTTTACCCAAAGTAAGGGACTCCTACTTTCCTCTCTCTTTGACCATTTATACCCCACTTAGTTAATTATTTTATAATTTCTCTTCAATGTCTCTAAATAATATGCTTGTATTTCTTTATCTTGATTATTCACTTTTAGACTTTATCTGTTCAGTCTTTACCATGGAAAATGAGACATTAGCTCTCTTTCCACATCCTACCCACCTACCTGGCCAAAATGGGTTTCCGTCTACTTCACTCAATATTGATATATACAAAAATATTGATAAATCATATGACTAATTAAAAATAGGCAGGATGTACAGTGTTAAACCTATGAAAGCTTTACATACAATTGGGCCATGTTGTTAACAATAGTTTCATTTTTTTCTATACAGCTTTTGTTTTCCCTAGATGTAACTATTCTGTTATTTTTTAACTTACCAAGTTTTCTGTTATCTCTAATGAGCTTCATGTTCTATGCCAGTAGTCAAATGTCCTTTTGATGTGTTCAGAATTATCAAAAGTTACATTGCGGGGCTGGGGATTTAGCTCAGTGGTTAGAGTGCTTGCCTTGCAAGCACAAGGCCCTGAGTTCGATCCCCAGCACCAAAAAAAAAAAAAAAAAAAAAAAATTACATTGCTTCATCATCTGAAAGAAATCTCTCCTCTGAATCTGCCCTCACCTTGTTCCTGGGGAATTATTTCCCTCACTGCTCTGTGTAGCTTTCTGTGTGCTCTGCCCTGTGTCTGGTCCTGTGTAGTCTTCTTTCCTGGCCAGTGTCCTCTTTTAGCCCTGGAGCCTGTTTTCCTTTAGCTGCCGTGGAAAAAGTACAGAGAGGTCTCATTGATGTCTGGATGTCCACTCTTAGAAATGATGCAATTGTGCTAGTGAGAATTGGAAATCATTTGATTTCAGCATTTTAAAGGCATCATTTATTCCCTTTAACCCCTAGTATTACTGTGGGTAATTCCAAAACCATTACAATTTCTGGTTTTTCTCTCCTAGAAATTGTTTAGGATCTTTTTTTTTTTTCTCCAGTTTTCCTCAATTGCTGATAAAGTGCCAAAATTGAGGTTCTTTTTTCCCTTGTGCTGCTCTGTTTTGGCTGCTCTTTCCATCTTTAAATTCATATTTTTAAAATTCCTTTATTGACATTCCTTCCACTTATGTGCTCTGTGTTTAGAACTCCTAGTATGTTCTCTTTTTCCTACATAATCTCTCTTTTCTATTGTTTTCTCTGACTATTTAAATCTTTATTTTCTGGTTAGGAGCTTTTCATTGGTGTGTGATAATTTTGGTACCAGCTCTCCTTCAAACTGGGAGGCTGAGGGTATGTAGATTGAAAGCTCTGAGTCTGGGAGCAGAGTTTGTCAGCTCTTAGCTTTGCTGTACAAGGGGATCGTGGTTGGTTTTGTGGGCCTATCTCTGGAGCTTGTCAGATTGCCTAGAAAAGTTCTTCTCATCTCTTACCTGCAGGTGAAAATCTACGAGCCAAGCATTTGGTAGCAAAGTTGTTGAAAAGATAGTTCATCTAATTTCACTTGATCCTCTATTTTCAGGAGAATACTCTTACCTACAAATGTGCCTGCTCTCTGCCAGTTAGAATCTGTCTAATTTATCCCCTCCACAGATTGAACCTCCAGGATTTTGCAAGAGCCACAGAAGAGTAGTTTGGCTGTACAAGAATTGTTTGGCAGTGAGCAGAATCTGTGAATATAACTGCTTCTTAAAGACTTTTCAAATAATTCTTCTTCACCCTCACTTCCTGGCATACCTGGTACTAACTTCAGCAGTTCAGTTTGTACACCAGGGTACTAGTTAGCTATTCCCATTTACCACTTAGAATTTCTAGATTCTTGCTGTTCATCCAACTGCTTTCTAGTTTGTAGATTTTTGTCAACACATGCATACATATACATGATTCCATTTTTGTCATTTTAATGGGATTTCAAGAAATAAAAGACAAGTTGTTCATACAGTTTTTCCTTTAGAAATCTTGCTGATTATTTTCTCCCTGAATTGCTACATACACTAGATGGTTAGTACTATTTGATTGAATAAATTTGGGTTTTCTCAATCACTAATACATGCAGGTTGAATGAGGATGGGTATATTTGAGCAATTTTTCTGTTTTTCTATTAATGATGAAAATGACCTTTATAGGCACATTAGGATTCTCATAGATAGCTATAATAATGATACCCCCAATCTATTCATTATCCTGTAACACTTCCCTTTTTTCTCTTCCTTGTCGTGGTATCACTCAGCATGATCTTTACCAAACATACTTGAATCTGGGCATTTAAAATCTAAACCATTGACCACATAGGAACTTGCCTGGTTGGAGGTAACAGCTTAAATGAAGTATTTAAAATGGATTTATTGACTTGATGTAAGTCTGGGAGGGCTCCCTCTGTAAAGACTTCTACAGTGACACATTCCCAAGCCTAGACCAATTAGGAATTATAAGTAGATTTGCATCTACGTAATTGTGTTATTCTTTATTTTACATAAAATATATAGTTTTAAGAACAATTTCAGTAATGATGTAATAAAGCTGGATCATTTTGAAAATTACTGATAAATGAAAAATTATGAATTTGAATTATATATTAATAAAGCAAGTAAAAAGCTTCTAGAATCTGAAAGAGTAATTTATAAACACTTTGAAATTATAATGAAAATTTATGCATATATTTGCATGAGTTGGTACTTCAGAAACTTGAACCTAAATCTAGTGAAGCATTTAGAGCAGTAATACCATTAAGTAGAAAATATGGGAGAAGACAAGGTTAAACATTATTATGAGGGAGCAGACACAGAAATCTAAAATGTGGGACATTGTATAGAATGACTGGGTTCAGTCAGCAGTTCAGTAACAACGGCAACAACACAACGGCAGTGTTGTGCTTACCCCCGCTCCCACCAACACTGTGGTCAAGTCACGGGGAAGGAAAGGGTATTCTCAGCTTCGGGAATGTTACTGCAGACATGATGTCCGAGGTTCTTGAAGCCTCCTTCTGATAAACCGACTGCAAGGGGATACTGGAGACCAAAGAGAGGAATCCAAATTTGGAGTAGATATTTGTAGGTACCAAAAAATTATTTTTAATTATGTTAGGTATGAGAATCACTTTGTGGTTAGGTATGCTGGATGATATTCTGTATCTAGTATTTATAATTTTCAGCCAAAAATTTTAAAAAAGAAAGAATATGGATAATTTTGTTTTTCTACTTTTGTACATATTTGGAATTTTTTGTAATGAAAAATATTTTAACTTATGTAAGTGATGACCTAAAAAAAACAGTGTATAAATTTTAAAATTATTGCACTAAAAACACATAGACATTAATCCCCCTAAAAATATTCCCCTTCATGTTGAACAACTTATCTCATCATTCTTAACAATTTTCAAAGCAGTTCCAGAAGTCCTTTCGTGTCCTTGTGAGGTCTGATAAAAAATGTAGGAAATGCTGCTGCTGAGTGTTATCCAGTGGAAAGGCAGGCTGGTAAAAACATGGTATGTTTTTTTTATCCACTTTATTCACCAGATCTGGCATTATGACACTTTTGGCTTTTTCTCAAAGTCAAAATGACCATGAAAGGTAAATGTTTTGAGTTGATTCAGGATGTGGAACTAGCAATGAAAGTGTAACTAAAGACACTAAGGAAAGAGAAATTTCAGAACTGCTTCAGAAAGTGGCAAGGACAGTGGAATAAATGTGTTTGACTTGAGAGGAAGTAGTTTGAGGGGGATTGATGGCAATGTGTTTTAGTATAATAATTTAAAAAATTTTAAACACCGTAATTTTCAGTTACACCTTGTAAATATAAGTGTATGAAGGAAGAACTGTACCCAAAGTATTAGTATTTTTCAGAATAATTGATTTTCCATTTCTACAGGATTCAAAAAATTTGAAAAACATTTTTAAAAAGAAAAGTACATCATGCGACAGGTACATGTTACTATAAAACTGAGAGATGAGTAGGAAGAGACCAAATTACTCAAGGTACAGGAATATGTTTGGTGGAAATAGAGAGAGCGGAATGTGTCCCCAGAGGAAAAAAATGAGGGATGTGAAGACAGGCCTACTGTTTACTAGTTTGTAGTAATACACATATATGCCCTTGAATTTTGAGTAATACTGAACTACTTCTTCTTTTTTTTTAAATTTTTATTTTTACCAAGAACATGTATTGGTACATTATATACATAATGATCAGAATCAACATGGTTATTTTGTACCTGTACATGATATATCTTGGCTTTCCCCCCCTTCCCCTCCCCTCCCATTCACGCACCCCTCTCTATTTGCAACTTCTTATGTGTTTATACTAAAGTTTTTTGTTTTGTTTTGTTTTTTTCCTGTAGCAGATGTCTTTGAGAGTGATTGTTGGTCTTTTCCATAATATAAATTTCTTACACAATTTTATCCGCACAGCTTTTTCAAATATTAATGAGTTATCAAATCCCAGTGAATTTGACCTAATTGCTTAAATTTAGAAATACCTTTTAGGTAGAGCCTTTTATTCACAACAGTTTTCCTCCAGATTAGATTTTTCTTTAAGGCGGTTTAATCTATATTCTTTACAGTGCTATGAAGGAAAATCCTCCAAAGATATCCTGAAAAGAGTTGCCGCAAATGCATTAATGTCACTTCTGGCTGTCAGCAGAAGAGCACAGAAACATGCTTTGAAAGGTGATCTACATGACACATCAACTGTTTCTATGACATATTGTCAATTCATGTATTTTGCTGGTTGTTCATTTTAATTTTCTTTGGACTCAAATTTTAAAGAACTTAGTTTAATTTTGTTGTCACTAAAGAAACATGGATTTTTTTTCTTTATGGAAAAAATAAACATTTATTACTTTTAAAATAAATTATTCTGTAGATTATTTTTTATTGAATGTGTAATGACTCTTACTCCAGAGAACATATATCTAAATATTAGAGAAGCTAGAAAAGTAATATATTACTCAGTTTCATAATTAAATGTTAGTCACAAGCACATTCTGCAAACCTAAAAAACAAAAACAAAAAAGAAACCCATAGCTTTGATGGTAAAGACAATAGACAATAGCATGAGAAAATCCTATATTTTTACACAAATTTTTCCTCTAAAGTGTTGTAATTTCTCATCTGTATATCAGGGAACACAATTTTGAGAATTGAAAGAGTAACAGCAACATAAAGTGCATTAATTTCAGTTGTGATTTGCTATTAAAATTATGCAAATCTCAAAATACAAGTTATACAGTGTTAGGGGAATATCTTGCTAAGAACTCAAAACAGCTGGACTTTAGCATTTTAGTTCTCTTACTTTCCCCCCGGCCCTGATTTGTTAATCTCTCTCAGAAAATACTAAAAATGAATTGGAGCACATACATAAATTTTTTTGAGAATCAGATTTTATGTGGTTTTGACTTATTTGGAGATGGAATATCCTTTGGACTTTAGAGATTTTGTCTTTCAGCTGACCTCATAGACACCTGTATGGAACAGATGAAATACATCAATGCACAACTGAACCTTGATTCTCTGAAGCCTGGGAAGGCAGCACTGAAAAAGAAGGTAACTCTGAATTCTAAAGTTCTGGCTTAAAGGAATGAATGCATATAGTGACCCTCTCTGCAGTGTCCCTGGGCCTATGAAAGAGTGCAAGATTGGAATGAGTATGCTTTAGAAGAAAGGCAGGCAAATAAATTATTGAGAGTTCTGTGTCACCAGGTTGTTGGACGCTTTTTTCTTAACTTTCACTTGGAAGTCTTTATGTGAGATTTATATATTATGTGGTTTTGTTTTTGTTACTTTTAAGAATTTGGAGATACCTACACACATGTGATACTATACTATACCAGGTAAACTTTTTATACTACCAGAAAAAGTCTCATAAAGCAAACAGCTTTTCTATATGAGATCTATAACTGCTATAATTTACTGAGAGATTATTATCTGTCACACCTTTTTCATGCATTTCATATTTCTTATCTTTTGAACAATGATGATGCCACAGTCACATAAATGGCAATTGAGGAAGCCAAATTTTTGCCCCCACATCTTGGAAGTGGCAGAACTGGTATTCTTAATCCATTTATCTCCTATGAGTTTTGAATGTTTCTTCTAGTATGTAATCTGCTTGATTTAACTTTAAGCTATATGTTCTTCTCAACACAAAATAAGTTATTAGATCATAGCTGTGGTTAATAATTACAATAATTAAGATTTGCTCCACAGACTTACTCAGAAAACAAATGTGTATATGAATATACAAATATAACTGTGCATGTCTGTGTTTGTGTAAAGCCACTAAAGACACACTAATACCTAGTAAGAAAACAAGATAAAACTTTAATGATTTAATTGATGCAGGAGAATGATTCATATTTGTCAATCTCTTTTCTTGCCTCTTTTCATTTTCCTCTCTATCCAAAAGCCCTTACTTCATCATTGAGAAAGTCAGCCAACACCTAATGTGATTGAAAACCAGTCAGTACCTGCGTCACTTTATTGAGATGAAACAGAGGCTATTATATATCCTAGTTCCTCCATGCTTGATAGAACAGAAATAGCTTTTTGTGGTGGATGCACTTCTTGAGCTATGGTCATCTTTCAGAGATTGTTAGCTTGTCAGTCTGCTCAAAGTTATAGTGGTTGGCACAGCTGCATTGTGTTGTGACCCAAAGGGGGAGGGAATTACTATATACAAAAAGTGGAGTAAGCTACTGTGTTCACATTTTTCAACATCTTTTTGTTTAAACAGGAGGATGGTTTTACTAAGGAGTTAAGCATTACCATGCAGCTCCTAAGAAACTGTATTTATCAAAATGAAGAATGTAAAGTAAGTAGAACACCTCAAAATTTCCGTAGCAGTGTTAAACAGTTAAATTTTTTAAAAATTCTGTTTGGGTGTTTGTTTGTTTGTTTGTTTTTTGAGTCAGGGTCTTACTATGTAGTTTAGGCAGGGCTTGGACTTGATAGGCCGCTCAGGTTGGCCTCAAACGTGGAGTCTTCCTGCCTCAGTTTCCGAGTGCTGGGATTACAGATATATGCCATGACATCCAGCTATAAGCAGTTTAATTTGTATAGGAGATATAGGAGAAAAAATAGACATGCTTTCAATTGTGTTAAAATGCATGTTTGGTCCTTAAAACTCGGAGTTAATTCTCAGAAGTAGATGTACCTAATCTGGCTGTTATTTCTCAGTATATCAATATTTTACCATTATCCTTGAAACTTTGACTTCATGGACTTCAGCTTCATTCTGTACTGTTATGAATTTTAGAGATTTCTTTACTAGAATGGGATGAGTGGTTGTGTGAGTCTTGTAAGGTGGATTTTTTAAAGGGCCTTACCAGAATAGTTCTCCACGGAAATGAGTGGCAGTGTCTATATCTTTTTTTTTTTTTTAGAAGCCTCAAAAACATCTTTTTATTTTAAACCAAGAACATGTATCGGTACATTCTACATACAACGGTCACATTCATTACATTTATTCTGTACCTATACATGATGCATCTTGGTTCTCCCCCCTCCCCCACCCCTCCCCTCTGCTCCCTCCCTCCCTATTTACAGCAGGTTCATTCATCATTTTCCATATTTTCCCTTTCCCCTCTCTTTCCCCTGTTGCCTTTCTGCTTTTCCCCTTCTTTCTTTCTAGTACTCCTCTCCTCT